>APFE030980401.1:0-23980 GCA_000404065.3 Pinus taeda
ATCACTAATGGTTCAACTTTATTCAAAGGAAGACTTGAAGAAAATCTTTTAGGAGTTTGAATTTAGGTAAATATTCAAAATATTACATTCAAGAATATAATTCTTTCAATAAGAGGAATATTGAAGATGAAGAACCCACTTTACATCATACATTTCCTTTTGTAACCACCTTTTTGGATCATAGTAAATTGGATTTTCTCTAGAGCTATGATTAAACCTAATATGTCTTCTTTCTCCCTCCATCTTGAAATAGTGGAATCACATGGTGAATGAGAACCTTTAAATATTTCCTTTTAAACCATGGAGGATGTTATTTGATTCTTGTTCACCCTCAACAAGCAAAAACATTTCATTTGCCACTTCCAAAGAAATATCAATTGGAATATCCTTTCCTCATGATCATTCCAAAATGGATGTTGTTCCTTACACTATCGCTAGCAAGGGAACTATGCCAAGGCACCTAATGGAGGTTTTATTTAAACTTCCCTACTTTAGGCTAATCTAAAATAATTCAATAGCTAGACTGGGTAGATCTAGCTAGTAAAATGAAATTTAAAAGATGGGCCTTTTTTAATTCAAATAGAGGTTATATTTATATTGAAAAGGAGAAAAAGCAAAAAAATTGCCAACGCTTAGCACACACAATTATTTTGGCCCCCAAATGGCATGTTTATCATATTCCAAGAGACATAAAAAATACTCTAGCTCATACAAAAGAACACAATTCTTCCACTTCAAGTATCAACAAGTAAGATTCAAGCTTCAAAGCTGTATTAAATGAAACACATGAAAGTATGCATTTCAAAAACCATCAAATATGGACAAATAAAACAAAATTATAACTCAAATATTCTTAAGATACAAGTCATTTAATCACCACTCTCATCATGGCCTTTATGACTCCTAAGCACTTTAAGTTCTAGACCATTCACTTATAGCATTATTTAGCATCCAAGATAATATTGTATATTGAGCTGAATGCAAATTGAATGAGTTTAAGTGAATATTTAGTATGAAAAATAAATATCAAGCCCATTACTTGCATGTGAAACTATTCTTTGATAATATCAAAATCATCATACATTATGAAAGAGAAACTACATTAAAATTCAAGGATACATGAGCAATTTTAAAACTGAAACAAGAAAATACAAAATCATTTGAATGAGGCCATCAATCCTTCACACGATTTCATGATTGTTTGGTGCTACAACAAATAATAAATATCATTTTCCTCGAGATTAGATCCTAGGAAATAAATGTAATATTAGTTCTAAGAAAATTTTGACTCTTCTCAAGACTTCTTTCTTAGATTAGATATGTCATCATCCCTAATTGCATTTTAAAATTCCTAACTACTTCCCAACCACATGGATTACTTCAAATTTCACATGCAAAGTTGAATTTTGGAATAATGAACTATAAGAGCATAATATCAATTTCCATATCTTACATGCCACTAAATTCCTTTATGCTTTATTTTTTCATGGCTAGAAAACCCTTTCTTATATGTTGAAGGCATAATTTATTTCTCTTTTGATGTTGAATTCCTTTGCCAATAACATGTAATCTTACTTGATTCCTGACCTGTAGGTTAAGACAATGCCAACATCTTCTTGTATCTTATGTCAAGTTTAGTATGTAAATTTAAATTTGGTGGTTTAGATTTATACAAATGTTTAATAAGAGCTAAAATATTGAATCATAGAACAAAGCATTTGGATATTTTTTAGTTAAAAAGTGGGCCTTGAAATAAATAATGTAATAACAAAAACAACTTTAAAAGAACCAAAAGGAATCAAGATGATGATTACATCCCAAGGGTAAATATTTCTAGAGGGAAATGAAGAAAAATACTTTTTAATTTTATTTTCAACTTATCTCCTTATATGTTTACTGAAATTTCAAGTGTGAGCATTCATGCTATTTTTCCTTATGCAGTATTGTTATTTTCTTTAGATAATTGCATTAACAAACTTTTCATCATATACATTGTATCACACCATATCATCATATCATCATTATAAGTTATGTAGAAATAAAAGTAACGTCTAATATGCAACCAAATAGTAAAAGGAACATCACAAAAAACCATGCACAAATAGAGACACCATGATTTGCTCAAAGACTAAGGGAAAACCCCACAAGAGGGGAAACCCAAATGAACAATCTAATGGATACGTAAATAAATTATGTGCCCAAGAAGTGCCCACATTTGAAATTTAAGTAAGCCTATAAGGATATAAGTCGAAAATATAAAAAAAAAGTAGTCTTTTTTCTTTCCTTACTCTTATTTTAAATTTTTTACTATTTTTTTATTATTTTCTTCAGGAGGAAGATTTTTTACCTTGAAAATCCTCTAAAGTACTAATCATTCTTTGCCTCTCCACATCATTTTTTCTTCCCTCCTTTTATTATCATACAATTATGACCCTCTACTGTGTCCTTTCTCCCTGTTGATGTGAGCAACAACATGAATTGTAAGCTTCAAGTCCCTCAAGGAATGGGTTATTTTTCTCTTCATTGATTTATGAAAGTTCATCCAATGGATACAAAGTCTTGTCAAGTTATTTACAATGTCGTGTTGATTTGCAAGTGGTTGATTCATAGGATCTAGTGAACAAAAGTGTGCACTTGCATTCAATGCCACCCAATTTAGCCTATCCATGACATTACCAATGTCGTTTTCTTTGAATTTTTCCCCAGTTCATCATTCTAGAGGTCAATCCTTGGCCAAATTGGAACAAATCCTTCCTAAACTTGCCAAACAATCATAGATTGGGAACTACTCGAATGCCCTCCAATTATGCAACAGTCAGGTGCATTGTCATAATTCAACTCGATCTATAAGGTATAATTAACTATGAAAGGGGGACCCTCAATTACAACCAGTGAGTCACATACATGGAATTGACATGGATTCCACATAATTTCCACAACCTTTGACATTTTATCACCAAACAAAAAATCAAATTAGAAAGTCCTCTCTTCCTGTGAGCTTATTGCCTGATAGATTTATGGCCCCACCTCTCTGTCCCACATCCAAGGAGAGTAATGGTTTCATCTCTCTTCATAAAATCATGTTTACAGTATGTAATCATCACTTGAAGTGGGCATCGTTCTCTACAACTATACTATGGCCATTGGAATGTACTCTTTGATTCCAATAGATTTGGGGTTTCCTCATTTTCATGCTTCAACTACATTGAGATCCCATAATAGCATTTATGGCCCCATCCTTATTTTTCTTAATGTTCCTTGTAAACATTATGATCTAATTTTGGTATACCCCTTGGTAATGAATATTAGTTATTGGATATAGTCCATGGAGCCTTAGTTTCATACAGAATTTGGGGTTATGTCATGTTCCATCACCCCAATTCTTCATTGGTTTCTAATTACTGAGGGCACATGTGGTTGGAATTTTGGTTAGCTTCTATAATTTGGCTTCTAAGAATGTGTTAGAGTCGGTGTGTTCAGCCCTTCGTCAGAGATCAAAAGAATTTCTTGCATTTCATTTTGGGTGTCCCATTTTGCTCATTCACCTACATTCCATTTAGGAACATGCCATAACCTGACGAAAGGACCCTATTTTTCATTCCCCTCATATCTTGTACCTGTTGGCTTAGGTCTTTTCATCAAAATAGAGTCCATGACAGTCAATGTGTCATCTTTTAATAAGCAAAGATCCATGTTAATCACAGGTCTAGGGTTTCACAAATTGAGTCGTCAACATGTCCATGATGTCAGCAGAACAAAGGGAGATTCCACACATGTTTTGCTTCACATATTTCATTGTCACATTGATGGATTACGACTGTTCTTCGAAACTCCGTTTTCAAGAAAAGTCAACATTTTGTGTTTTTGTAATATTTTCAAATGTTCTTAAGCTATTGAATTCTTCTGATGTAGCCCTGGTCTCCTTTACCAAATTCCATGTCAGCTACCCCTGCAAAAATTATCAAATATTTCATCATTTTAGTCAAAAATTCAAAAAGGAAATGTGAAATACAGAGTTGCATTAAATTGTGGAAAAAGTGCCAAAACAAAACATTGCTAAAGTGAGTTTTGAAGAAACAAAAATCAAAACCATTCCTTCATGTCTTTATAAAGTTCTTCTCATAAGGATCAAGGTCATTTTAAATGCCAAGAGTGAAGAGGAAAAAGTTCAATGTAATTGGGTGAGCCAGTGCACGTTTTGGGAAAAGTTAGAGGTGTCTTGACAGGCGTGGCGCATACAGTAGGTGGCACGGCACATTGGGCCAGCACGGCGCATTGGGCGTGATCCTCAAGTGCAATTTTGAATTGGTGCGGCGCACCGATAGTGCGTGGCACATAGAACAGGCGGCACGGCGCATACAGTCTAACACCCAAAAAACACCCGAAATTCCTCAAAATCACCATTTAATTGCTTGGACTTGCTAGGTAGGGCTGACATCTGAGTGGTTCATCCATTTTTGTGTGTTATGTGATGGTGGTTTATGGTTCCAAATGTTTGAAACAAAATTTCCAAACCTACCTCTAAAAATCCTTATGTCAATTGATATTAAGGGTTGCAAATTCATCATTTTGTTATCAAGGTTCTCCCTCCATCCCATTTGTCCCATTTTCCTTCATTCACTTTTCCCTTATACCATATCCCTTTGAATGTCATTTTTCCCTATCCCCTAAAAATACTAAACCCTTATCCCCAATTCCCTTTCACCCATTACCCAATGTAAAACCCCAAACCCCACCCTATGCGAAGTTCCCAAACCCTCCTACATTGCCCTAAACAAAATCTATCCTAATACTCCTAATCCCTTCATATTTTCCCTCCCTAACAGTCCCTTGTTACACTGCTCCCTTGGTGACAAATTTCAACCATATTACAACAACAGTTCAACACAGTCTTGCGACCAACATTTATTTCTCCAAGCAGTTTTCATAGCATGAATTATGTCATCTGATCATTCATCCGACTATGAGGTCGAAACTCAAAGTGACTCACCCATGGAAGAACATTCACCCCAGAGGCCTCATAAAAGTGGTAGAGATGTTAGAGAAGAACCGACCACCCTCACAGAATTGCAGGCCTGCCCTCTTGTCGTCTCTTGTTTTTAGTTTTAGTCATGCTATGAGTTTTGTGAAAAGGTTGCAAATGTTCAATTTCACCGTGAGTTGGCTCGATTATTCATTCTACATTTGCATGGTGCTCAAGTTACTTTGGCCAATGTTACTTTCAGACTTACATTGAACTCTATCTCGTTAGCTAGGACATGCCCAAAGTTGGAGAGCCATGGAACAAGAGACAAAAGGTTGACCGAAAGAATTATGAGCCATATATTAGACTTGGTTTCTTGAGTTAGCTTAAGAGGGTGATTCCCTTCTGATATCTTAAAGATGAATATGCCCCTCTAATGAGGTTAATTATGAAGTATTTGAGTTGTGAAGGCCATTTCTCCTAGTTATATGCTTATCACATCATGTTGCTCATGCATTTCACTCGGGTACACATGATGAACATCCCATATTTCATATGTCGAAACATAGAGAGGATGATTGCCCTTGTGCAACACAAGACGCCTGAGCAACAATTCAACAACATTTGTCATTTTTCTCTCATCAAGATTTTGGGTGGTGCATCAGCTTGATTTTACAGGGTATCACCTAGGATGATTTTATCTCTCATGATTTCTTCCGAGCTTCACAGGAGCCTTCAGAGACTATATTTGAGACAGGTGAACCTTCTCATCAGCACGAAGGCCATGACCCATACACTTCTACTGTGCCGATTTTCATTACATATCAGAAGGGCACCCGGTAGTTGTTTGCAGTATCCAAGCGAGTGTTATCTCCACTTGGTGTGGAACGGGCCTCGCTTTCGACATCAACATCACCGGTACAAGATAGAGTCAAAGGGCCAACGCAATATGAGGCACCTTCAAGTGAGCATGAGACCGACTTCGTTCTCATCGAGGAAGATGATGCAGCTATGGGCCAAAATGTCAGATAAATCATGCAAGAACAGCAGGCACAAATTCAGGATTTGTCTCGCAACTTAGAGAGAGCCAAGTGGATTATTAGATACCTTGAGCAATGGAACAAGCAAATTGAGGATCAACAAGCTGAGATAGAGTTGTGACTCATCAAGGAAAAATGGCAACACATCATGGCAGCACAAGGTATACCTATGGAGCAAAGAGACGAGGACCGGGAGTATGTTTCAGAGAAAGTGAACATTCACTTGCAGAAACTATTGGAGAATGATAATAGGGAGAAATCAATGCTAAGGTGCATTACTTACCATTTCATGGCCCGAAGCATGAGCTCCAAAGCGAGAATCAGGAGCCTAAAGCCGAAGTTGAGGAGGGCGACAAAAAGACAAAAGAAGCAAAAAGAGCAAGATCAGCTCTAGATCTTTGCGAAGGCCTCTTTGGCCTAGCATGACATGTGATGGAGAAGGTACAACCCAAATTTCAAGAAATTTGGAGCACATTTTAAAATTTTAAAATTTTTTGCACAAAAACAGGGTTTTTCTCCCTATGCGCTGCGCCACATGACGCGCGCTTATGCTAGGGAGCTCCAAATGACAAAGAGTTTGTATTTTTTCATTTTCCATGGAAAAACATGACTACTGGTGTATGTCCAAGAAATTTGGACAACTTTTGAGGCCTCCGGAGGTCAAAAACACTTAAAACATGACCTCACTGCCCCTATTTTGACACACAGGAAGCAGTCTTGGAAGAATGGACTTTTGGAGGGGAAAATTGACACCAAATTGACAACTTCCATTTGGATTGGAAAGTAGACAGGTGGGCCTTTCCAACAAGTTATCAAGGATTCAATTTTGACTTCATTAAGTGCCTCAAACTCAGCCTCAAAATGGAGCAATGCATGGAGGATTTGGTGCGGCGCTTAGAGGATTTGAGCTCAATTTTTCACCTTCCAGCTCAAAAATTCAGCCAATTTGAATAGCTTTGCTTCGAGATGTAATTTGTGACCCAACTTGATGTAATTGAGTAAACATTATGTAATTTTGGCACTTATTTACTTGTTCTAGATGATTCATTCACTAAAAAGTGAAAATTAAATGAATGAATCAGTTTCCTAACATATAGAAGCAAGTTGTTTTGAATGCCTAGATTTTAGTTCCTTGTTTAGAATTGGTTGAAACAGCTCCTAGAATGATGAGCTCAGCCCCTAGAGGCATCGGAATGGGTTCAGCTAGTCTATATCATGTAATCTCTCAGTCATTTTCAGGGTTGGACACTTGGGATTGCTTTGGCATATCATTGTACAATCTATCTCTGCATTTTTGTCTAAGGAAAGACCAGGGTTTTGCAACACTATTTGGGATCCATGTGGCTTTATGTTTTGATGGTGTTCTTCTCTAAGTAATTGTAATTTAATTAGTGTTATGTTTATCATTTTCCTTTCTCTTCTTCTGAATTTGAACAAATGAGTGATTAAGGTACAACCCATTAATTGTTATGCTCTACCTTTGAATTTGTTTAAATTTCCATGTTTTCATCTGTTTAAGGAGAACTCTTGAGACTCTCTTGCTCTCCTTAGCTCCTCACGACTCTGATCCATCCATTCACTCACTTTAAAGCATAAAAATGATTTCCTTCCTTGCCCCAATCAGAACTCTGCACACACTGTGCCTCATCCCCGAGCCCAATTTTCCTTTCCCTGTTTCCAGGACAAAACCCCCAAAAACTCAAACCAAACCCTTGTACTTTATACCTAGCCTAACATTAGCTTTTATTTCAGTCATCTCGAGCCCCATTGATTGTCTTTTGCCGAGATTGACCTGGAGAGAGCCTTCTCCTGTCCTCGTAGGGATAGCTACGAGGCTAAGCGTGGTTTGATGTGGACCTAGACCCTTGCCTTTCCAGCCTGAGGCAAATCTAGGCTCTAATAGGATGTGGAAAAAAATGAGAAAATTCATCCATAAGTTGTATTATTCTCTTTAGAAGATTCTCCAAGTGTTTGTCTCTTAACCAACTTCCTTTATGTAAATATTGAATAGTAATGAGAAAATCCCCCAAGATGTTAATATTGGTCACTCGTATGGTTTTGACCAGAACTAAACCATGCAACATGCCATGAATTTCTTCCTGGATATTGGTCATGTGTCCCAAACCCCATGAAAAACTTTTTACCACTCCGAATTTCGATTGTCCATGGATAAGGTAAACTAAATTTGAAATTGGATAAAATTGGCTATTGAATCCGCTTTCCGCCTTCTTCAGATTTGTTATCTTATCCTAAATTGTAAGAATCAATTCATTTTTACCATTTACCTTTTCTATGTCAATAATCAAAGAAGTTCAATCTTTCATTCATATAGCTTCCAATGATTCTTATGACAATTTTTTTTACACTAAACAATTTGTCCTACTTCTCCAACTGTTAATCTCAAAGAATGGCTTAAACATGTTCATTTGATTGATTATTTTGTCTCAAATCCTTTGATTCAAATCAACTAAATGTTGTATGGAGAATGATCAAGAGTGACTTATAAAAATACTTCAAGGATTTCCTAGCCCTTTAACAATGATTCACTATCTGTATCTTTTTGGATAACCTATGACTACAATTTCTAAATAATAATAATAATACTAATAATAATAATTAACACATCATTCAAGTAAGCCAATTTCTCTTTATTTTAAAGCTTTATATTTTGAATCTTATTAGATAACTCGTAGACCTAAGTATTGTATGATGCTACTTCTCAATTATGACATCAACATTGTCTTCATTTTTGGATATGTTCGTAATTCTCTCATTGTCAATTAGGAATTTAGATACTTAAAATATTTATGATAGTGGCATGTTCTAAGAAGCTTTCTCAACAAGCTCCTACTCAAATTTTGTAACTCAAGCATATGTTCATTAGTAAGCTTTGTTCTTGCATCAATTCATTAATTCATTTGACAATTGAGAGTTTTGACATCTCAAACTACCATTTTCCAATGTTAAAACAACATTTTCCTCACAAAGAGTGATTATCTCCTTTGGTTCAACATGCTCAATTTAAGGGATCTTCGATTTAGGTTTCAAATTATTTATCTTAGTACCTTTGGAGTCCAACAAATTTTAACATTGTTTATGCTATGTGTTGCATAAATCTTGGTTGTTCTAGATCTATTAATTATTTTTTTCATGCTTCAATCAAGTATCCAATTTATTGAACAAGGTTTCCAACTTCTTGACATTGACCGCTGATTGAATCAATTTTCTCAAAACCGTCTCTCTACCTTTCCTACATCATACACTCATATCTACAATGTTTGATTTTATTTGATTCAACTTGCAAAAAAGTAGCTTTATATCCTATTTATAATACTTATGAGGTTGAGTTATAGAACTAATAAATTAATTTTGTTGTTTTCATGAACCATGGATACCAAAAATCTTGGAATAGTAAGACCTACAATTATATGTGATCCTTGAAAATTTTCCATTTCTCTTGAATTCTCACTTAATGCATTCATTTGTCTAACTAGCTTTGCTCTAATTCTTTGATTGAGCTTCCACTCTAGCTCTCCATTGACTTAATTAAGGTCTTGTCACTTGCATTCAAATATTGAATTATTTCCATAGGAGAAGTGACTACCAGCATCATCTCAATTATTCCTGTGTTGTAATTCTCCTAGTTTTATCATCTCCAATTGAAAGGATGCTCCAACACCCCGATTTACCAGAACCAACTGGAAGGAAGCTCCAACCCACTATAAGATCCAACTTGCCTTAGCACCATCATGCCACCCTGAAGTATTTTTCACGTTCCAACCTGAGGTAGACATCAATGTCCACCTTGCGCCACCCTACCACCCTGAAGATTGAAGATGTTTTCAGAGTCCAACCTGAAGGAGTCTTCAGTCTCCTTCATGCACCACCTAACCACCAGGAATATAACATATATAAAATTAAATATAGGCAGTCATACTAGGGACAATGACCCACTTACAATGATATAAAAATAACCCTTATTGTTGTCTTTGTTGATGTATGTCAGGTATGCAATGATGTAATGTAAATCAACTTCAAAATTTCTTTGTGAACATTGTCAAAGGTCTTCTTACAAATATTTTAACCAAACCTTGCTTCAACATTCAATTCAAACACAAATTGAACAATTTACAAAATCTTGTCTCATACCTCAATTAAGTTTGTTGATGAGAGGTGTGCTTCTTTCTACTATTGATAGCTTCAGACCTTTTCAATTTTTCTTTCCTTGGAGATGCCCCTTGTCAAACCTTAACCTCTATCACGATTGTGTGTTCCTTAAGCCCTTCAATTAAGATTCTACCTTGGACTTCTTCTTATCATACTTCCTTTGTTTCTTTTAAATTCAATTTCTATTTAGATTTTAAATTTGAATCAGCCTTTGAAATTTCCTTGAACTTAAAACAAGGATTAGTTTAATCTTCAAGAGGAATAATGTCACGCACCAATGCTATGCCATGGGGAGGAATAAAAAATATCATGGAATAACTCCAAAATTCAACCATAATTATGACCTCCAACAAAACCGAGGGGGGTTGAAGATCAGATTCTGAGGTAGCCAATAATACAATTGATAGAGCAAAAAACATTGCTTCACACCAATGATCTTGGTCCAGTGAAAAACTGTCATAAGAAAGATAAAGCTATGAATGCATTAACACATAGAAAATTGAGATCCAACATATCTTCATGATTTCCTAGGCCTCAAAACAAATTTTAGTGTAAATACATTAGATAATTCATGATTGATTGATACATCCTGAAGGGAGGTAAATGCCCTCATATAGAGAGGAAGGAAGGGTCTAGAAGGGGGGTCGACTAGTAATAGAATTCATGGAGCTGACCTTAATTCATGCCCAATTAAAATAATTTTTTTCATTGATGCAACCTTATTTCCAAGTTAGAATAATTTCCACAATTAAAATAATTTTTAGGGGATGACTAAATCCTCCTTTGGAAGTCAATTTGACAAAGACAATTCCTCAATTTGAGTGTTGATTAATCAACCCAAGACCCACTAAAGTTAATCAAAATTTCTTAAATATAGATGCTCCTTTTTACCCAATTATAATATTGTATGTTATCATTGATTTGGGCATCCTCACCACACATTTGGGGCATTGTCTTTGAAGGAACATATCTCCTCAACTGTGAGGAGTTATGTGGCGTGTCACCTATCATTGGAATTGGCATGACTAGGAATACAATGATGGTGGTCTTACTTGCGATTTCATTGATCTTATCATTGAAACACTTCATCAAATGTGGGACATCATGGTCACAATGCATGAAGCTTTTAAACTAGTGGGGTTCCTTGTCCTCCTTCAAGGGCTTCTTTTCCATTAGAACTTCCAATCAATTTAATCCAATCTTCTTGCTTTTGTTTTCTTCTCCAAATTTTCTTGTACCTAATATTAGAGTTGTCCTTCATGGAATATCCCATCATGTATCTGCAATCACAAGCTATATGTCCATACTTATGGAAATTGAAGCATTCAATTTGGTACCTGGATCAAAAAACAACTAGCGTATATTCTCTATTCATGATGCAATTTGGATATAAGTCATATGTTCCTACAAACTTGCTTTTAAGGTTTTGACAATAACCTTGATCCATCCATATCATAAGCCTCACAATACCTAGCCTTATGTCCAAATTTAGTACATGAAACAAATACCCATAAAATATATGAGTGTACCTAGTTGAAATTTCTTTCCTTGATCATCTTCTGAATACATTCCTTCTTGGAGGTGGATTACTTCTTGGAGCAACAACACTTTCAATCTTCTTCTATCCTTCACTTCAATTTGACCTATAAAGAATTTTCCTTTCAATATTTTCTTTAAGATTACTTTATGGGGGCATGGAACTTGTGCGTTCATTTCATTGAGCTTCACCTTCTTCTTTTGTTGTGATCTTTAAGCAAGTAATTTATTGATGCTTTTTATTAATGACACAATTCCTCTTTTCAACAACTTGCATTTTCAAAATAAGCTCATGTTTCTTTGAGTAACTTACACTTCATACTTCAGGATAGTTTCCTTCAACTTGTTTCTTAATATTTTGTCTGTCCTTTCTGCTTCCTCAATTTGAAGTCTTAGGAGGGAAACATCTTTTGTTGCTTTGTCAAAATCCATCATTTATTCCTTCTGCTGTTCATTTTCGTTTCTAATCATGTTTATTTCTGCTAAAGTTTCATCAAGCTCCTTTTGATTTTGAATAACTGTAGCTTCGAGTATTTGATTTTTCTTCCTTATTTTGTGAAGATCACCTAAGGCATTGGTGAGTTCTATCTCCATGTCCACTTCTGCTTTTTCTTAATTGTCACTAAGATATTTTATCTTAGTATCATCATCATCTTCATCTTCACTTGCATGCTCTTTTATGTAAATAGTTTGAAGCTTCTCCCAAAGTTTTTTAGTTGATGTGCATTGACCTACATTGGATCTCATAGAGTCTGGTAAAGAACTTAAAATGAAATTCATTGTTTTTTTATTGTACCTCCCTAACTCATTGGTAGATATGTTTCCATAAATAATTGAACACCATACATCATATCTAAGAGCTCACAAATAGGCTTCCATTCTACCTTTCCAAAATTCATAGTTTGTTTCATTGAACAAAGGAACTGGACCAAGTTGTTTCTCTTTGATCGTAGAGGATCTCACCAGATCAGTTACACAAGTTCAGCTCCATCTTCAACATTCAGTGTCTAGTGTCGTCAACTTTGACAATGATATTTATGGTTCAGGTTATCCAGTAATGTATATGGTTTTCATGGTGATATGGTTTGATACCTGGGTGTCGACATGTGATTGTCTTCAGTTTTGTTAGGGTCTGGTCGTCGACATGGGCTTTTCACCATGTGACGTTGACAATATCGCTTTGTGATGAAGAGGTGTACATGGGTACTTGTCAACAAAATTCATGTATTGAAATGACAAAACCCTAAGTTAAGATATAAAACCCTAAATCTACATCTAAAACATCAAACCATACATTAGAATACTATTCCCTAAACTATATACCCTCTTGGACCACGATACATTTCCAAACCATGTTAAAAAACCTAAGTTACAAACACTTAGACATATAAATCTATGACGAAAACCCTTTCGGGCTATTGTACTACAAACAAAACCATGTATTAGAAACACTACACAATACAAATATCAGTCCCTAACCGCGGGGTTTAGGTCACGTCGGAACCATATGCATATGACCAGATAAAGGTTTAGCCATCGAGGTTTACATAACTCTTAGTCCTAAAACTGCAGCGGGAATCCAGCTAACCATAACTGCCAAGTTGTAGTTGGCATGTGAGCGGCCTTAACGTAATAGTTGGATTTGACCACAACTTTCCGGGGTTAGCTGCACCATTAGCCGAGACTATTAGAATTCAAGTCACATGTTGACATGGTGCTAACCATTAGTAGGAACTGTCAGACACTAGTGCTCTATGGCAGCCTGCGGTTAGACTGTGGATGGTTACATGTAACGACCTTCCTCCACCCTATGTGTAAACTCCCTATGGTTTTCTCTTATCCCAAGGTCTATTTCAGGTTTTCTGTTGGATTTTTTGGATATTTAATTAAACTACCATGGAACCTAATCCGTAGGTGTCAAACCATGATATGACCAAGATTCATGAACCCTTTTTCTAGCCATTCTTGCCAATTTTAGTCAGAAAGAGTTCGAATGAACCTATTGAGACTATAAATTCATCCTTTTACTTGTGAAGAGGGGAGGAGTGGTTTTGAGATTTATGTGTAGGTTCTAGAGGATATAGGTTGTTTTGTTTTCAATGTAACAGGAGCATCTGGAGTCAGAATCAGGAACCGTGATAGGCATTGGAAATATGGTTCAAAGAGATTTCTTATGACAGTGACAAGAAGATCCTGCGTGCACATTTAGTTTGGTCAATTTTATTTGTAATTTACCTCATTAGATTCAATCATATAGAGCAGTCGCCCATCTTGAAAGCGGACCTAGAGACGTATTCCATCAAGGATGAACTGCGTAATCAATCTTGTTGTTTGGTATCATTGTGTATTTGTTGTTTTCACTTTTGTTTTGCATCTTGCTTATGTTTTTCCATCTGTTGTAAAGTCTTTCCTCTCAGGATGTTCTCACGGTTTCAACACTATAAGTTAACATTAATTTGATTGTTGGCATAATCAATTCTACTTCAGTTTTAACATATGATCATTTCATATCATATAATTCGGTATCAGAGTAGGCTGCATTTGTAGAATTTGTGAATGACTGTTAACCAGGTCAAATTCGCAATGTGGAGAAGGAATCCTCGAGCAGATTGATCCACAGTTTGGAAAGCAAAAATTCATTCATAAGTCAACCATGATAGGATCTGATCCAGGTAAAAAGCCTGAAACTTAGATGTGCGACTAATAGTTTTAGGGAGCATTCTTGACTATGCAACAGGTGTTGGGAAAACTTCAAGAAGATAATAAGGTGAGAGATGCAGATTCTACTTCAAAGACATTGAAGAAGGACAAAGCTAAATGCAAGGTTGATAAACCACCTTCACCTCCATCATCTCCATCATCATCTTCTTCTTCTTCCTCTTCTTCTTCCAGTGAAAAATATGAAATAAAAAAGAAACCTAAGAAAACATCTCTTTTAAAATGTGAAAAATTTGAGTTACCTATTTATGATGGTGAAATGAGTCTTGAAAAGTTAGATAACTGGATTAAATAGTTAGAAGTGTATTGTCGTATTCAGAACATCTCTGACGATAAAATGAAAATTCATTTAGCTACACTTATAATGGGGGGAACAACTTTAATGTGGTGAGAAAGTAAAACTCAAATATATATAAAGGGAAAACGAAAAGTCATCTCTTCATGGTCTAAGTTTTTAATAGCTATTAGGAAATAATTCTATCCTTTAGGATACATGCAGCAAAATATTATTGATTGGCACCATTTGAGCCAAGGTAAAGGGCAGAGTGTTCAGGAGTTTACGCGGGAGTTCAGACGGAAAGCATTGGTGCTTGGTATTTCATTGGATACACGTGAAACTTTATTAAAATACATCGACAATTTACATTCATATTTGCAGCATACATTATTGATGTTTAATGCTAATGATTTTGATGAAGTGTGTGTTCAAGCCATACATATTGAATCACGTGGTAGAACATTCAATCTTTCACCGCAAGCATCCAAAGAGTTGGAAATCAAAGATTCCAGGGACATTGAAGGGAAGAACAATTCGAAGAGAAAAAAATCAGCGACAACTCAGAATGAAAGACCTACCTATTCTCATTACTAGAGAATCAGTCATGATGAATCTAAGTCTTGGAAACTTCATATAGAACTTAAGCCCAAAAATTTCCTTAAAGAGAAGGATGAAAAGAAAGCAATTGCAATAGTCCAATGAGATCTAGGTTCCGATTTAGGTGATGAAATGAGGATAACTGCCATAGTTTCAACAAGTAAAATTTCTAACACTAGTTCAATTTCGAATAATATTGCATCTTCGTCAAACATAAATCCTTCGAATGAGGATAAAAGAGTTGAATTATTTAACATAAGGATAACTTTTAAGCAAACAAAGATAGATACAATGTTGATAGTCGATCACAGGAAAAATTAATAGTTGACTATTTAGTTAAGAATTTGGGTTTGGAGACATGGAATCATCTAATACCTTACCCATTAGGATGGCTAAATAAGTCAACTCAGATAAAAGTCACAAAACAATGTTGATTAATATTTTCCATTACAACTAATTACATTGATGATGTGGAATTAGATGTGGTTCCAATAGACATATGTGGAGTTGTTTTAGGAACTCCTTATCTTTATGATCGTGATGCAGTATTTTATAAAAGAGAGCATAAATATCACCCTAAGAAAGATGGGTTGAGTTTATTGTCAAGGCACATCAAAGTAAAAATCACTTGAATCTACTTGTTTCTAATCAGATGAAGCAATTAATAAGTTAAAATAAGATATTTGTAATCATTCTTGTAAACGAACAACGTAAGAATCAACATAATGTTTGTTCAAGTTATGAGTCTCAGCTTAAATATAGTTTGATCGAAGAGGTAGAAACTTTTCCAGTTCTATTTAAAGAAACTAAACATCTTACTCATAAGCAGGGAATACGACATGAATTACAGTTGATGCCTAAAGCTCCTCTTCCTAATGTTAGAATGAATTTATTCAGTCCAAGTTTGGATGTTATAAGTTACAGGCATACATGTCAGTATTGGGGAAATTCATTATTAAATTTCTCTTGTATCGTGTCACCATTTCATCTTTCAAACAGTTTGGAAGCCTCTTCTCAAGTGGAGAGGAAGCCTAATTGTTTCCATATCAAAGCATTTTCTAAAGTAGTATCAAAGTATCCAATACATCTCAGGAAAGCTTATGCATCAAGGGAAAGCGATAATCAATGGAAACATCATTTAAGGAATAAAGAAACAGTGATTCAAACAAATCAACAACCATTTCAGTACTTCCAAAATCAAGCTAAGTTGCAGTAGTGTTCACCTTATAGTTTGATGGGTTTATCCCAGCAATTTCACTTAGTAATCAGGAATCTTGAAAGTATATCAAGTCAAACAACTGGTTTCATGTCAAGAATGTCTTTGATTGTCTCTGTCACTCTACAATATAGATTGTTAATACATGTGAATAGTATTGAATAATATCATGTAGAGATTGTTTTGAAATATGATTATGAATCACTAATTCATGGTATTTCCCACGTTCATAACAAGTTGTTTGACCATCTTCGCAAGTTCTGCATATTATGGAAGGGAGGAACAGTTCATAGATTCAACATGTTCCATGATCAGCATCATCATGGTCATCACTTTTAGGTGGTTGAGTGAATGTATTGGTACATCATCGGGGCAAGGTGGAGAGTGAGGGATGTCTACCCTCATCAACTATCTGTTTAAGACAAACTTTTGTGGTCCATAAGATTTCAAGTGGAGAGGACTGATCGAGGAGGATCTTGTCACATCAGTTACACAAGTTCAGTTTCATCGTGAGCATTCAGTGTCTGGTGTCGTCAGCTTCGATTGTGATGTGTATTGTTTAGGTTGTTCGGTAATGTATATGGTTTTCATGGTGATATGGTTTGATACCTCGGTGTCAACATGTGATTGTACATGGGTACTTATCAACAAATTCATGTATTGAAATGACAAAACCCTAACCTAAGATCTAAACCCATAAATCTACATCTAAAACCTCAAAAAATACATTAAATACTATTCCCTAAACTATGTACCCTCTTGGACCATGATATATTTCCAAACCATGTTAAAAAACCTAAGTTACAAACACCTAGACATATAAATCTATGACTAAAACCCTCTGAGGCTATTCTATTACAAACAAAACCATGTATTAAAAACATTCCAAACTAAAAATATGAGTCCTAACTGTGAGGTTTTAGAGTACATCGGAACCGTATGCATGTGATTAGATAAAGGTTTAGCCATAGAGATTTACATAACACTCAGTCCTAAAACCACAGTAGGAATCCACCTAACCATAACTGCTAGGTCGTAGTCGAAATGTGAGCAAGGTTAACGTAATAGTGAGAGTTGACCACAACTATTTGGGGTAAGTCGCACCATCATCCAAGACCATCGGTAAGTGAGGTCACATGGTTACATCGCCACTGACCGTTAGCCGGAACCATCAGAAACTAGCGTCAGGTGGCAGCCTACGGTTAGACCATGGCTGGTCACACGTAACGGCCTTCCTCCTCTACCCTGTCAGCAAACCGCCTATCATTTTCTCTTATCGTGAGGTCTATTTTGGGTTTTTTCTTTTATTTTGGGATATTTAATTAAACTACCATGGAACCTAATCCCTAGGTGTCAAACCATGATATCACCGAGACTCATGAACCGTTTTGATAGCCATTCATGCCCAGTTTAGTCAAAAGGAGTTCAAATGAGCCTACTGAGACTATAAATTCATTCTTTTACTCATGAAGAGTGGAGGAGTGGTTTTTAGTTTTATGTGTAGGTTCTAGAGGATATAGGTTGTTTTGTTTTCAGTGTAACGGGAGTATGTGGAGTCAGAATTGGGAACCGTGATAGGAATTGAAAATCTGGTTCAGAGAGATTTCTTATGATAGTGGCCAGAAGTGCATACATGCACATACAGTTTGGTCAATTGTTTGTGTAATCGCCCCCCTCAAATTCAATCCTCATAAAGTGGTTTCCCATCTTCAAAGCGGACCTAGAGACGTAGTCCATGAGGGGCGAACTCCTTTATCAATATTGTTATCTGGTATCACTATGTATTTATTGTTTTCACTTCTGTTTTGCATCTTGCTTATGTTTCTCCATCCGTCATAAAGTATTTCTTCTAGAGTAGTTCTCACAGTTTTAGCATTGTAAGTTAACATTCACTTTATTTTTGGCATAATCAATTCTATTTTAGGTTTAACATATGATCGTTTGATATCAGTCTTCATCCAATGTAATAGGTCCTGAAAGTAGGGAAATACCAGAGACTTCCCTTGATCATTTGGATGTGTGATTCCTTGATGCTCACATCTTTGATCTCCTCAGATATTCCTTCCAGTTGTTAGGCTACAATCGAAAAAACCCACCCTCTCATACCAATTGTTGGAATATCCAGCAATACCAAGAGGGGGTGTGAATCAATATTGGGAACCTTTTAAAAATGTAAACCATATCATGTAAACATTAAACAATTAACAACATCATTCAACAATGTACAACATCAAATATAGTACACAATATTTTTAGGTGGAACCCTTCTCAGAGAAAAAACACCAAAATATTTTAATATATGTCTTAAAGATTACATCATCACGAATATCTAACTTCCAAGATTCTCCAAAAACAACTCGAAGGAGGCTCCAACCCCCTAGTTTTATCAGCTCCAACCCCCTACAAGGTCCATCTTGCCCTAGTCCACCTACTTCCCTAAAGTATTTTGAGGATCCAACCTTAGGGAGACTTTATTGTCTACCTTGTACCACTCTACCACCCTGAAGATTGAAGAGTTTCTCAGGCTCCAACCTAAAGGATTCTTTGGTCTCCTATATGAACCACACAACCACCCTAAAGATGAAAGATAGAAAAATAAATCTGGGCTCTTGTACCAGGGACAATGACCCACTTACAATGATATCCAAATAACCCTTATTATTCTCTGTGACAATGTATGTTATGCATGCAATGATGTAATTTCAATCAACTTCAAAAATTCTTCTTTTACACTATTGAATGTTTTCCTACTAATATTTTACCACAAATCTTTCCTCAACATTCAATTATCATTCTCTTTCATGATCAAATTCCATTGAATTTACATATTAGTGTGTGATGCTTCATGTATTGAAATAATTTTCTATAATTTCTTTTAAATGATTTCAAATATTGGTGGAATTTGTACTTTACGGGAGGCATGGTCGAGTGTTTGTGCCCCCCTTCGATTGTTGACTAGCTATTTCTAGGTTGGATTTTTCCTTTTCCTTATCTTTTTTAGCAGATTACAATCCCAAATCATGGTTAGAGTTTCTTAACATCAAAATTTATTGATACATAAAATGAATTCCTCAACCTACATCCTTCCACCACATTATTGAATGAAGACCCTCCCCTTACACCACATGGGGGAACCATGAGAAGTTAGGTTATCTGCAACAAGAATGTAATCCTAGATTCAAATCCCAAGATCAAATCAGGTTAGCTCCTCTATCACAATGTAACTTTCACTCTATATATAAAACCAAATATTAAATAGTAATACAAATCTTGATACACTATTAATATTAAATATATTCGTTCATTGCTAGTTCGTTGCATTTACAATGCTATGTATTTGTATGTCAAAATTAATTACACTAAAATTAATTTTAATAAAATTTTCAGACTAATTTTATTCCCTTGGGTACAGAGGGAGGTACCCAAGGGAATAATGGGATGTAATAATGTAATAAATAAATGGGATATAGTTAATAAACAAATTGGTTAACCCACATTATGCAAGGGAACACAATTAGATAGGGATTAATGTGATAAGTCCATTGTATTGGATGTATGGTATTGAGAAACCCATGGTGATTACCTATTGTCTTGTATGTATGAAGCCTATATAGAGGCTAGAGACTCTCGAGTGAGGGATGTTGAGTATTATTTTGTATTGTAAAACATATTCCTTGAGTCACGTTCTCCTTCCTTAAGATATACTTATATGGTGTCGCCCTACCTGAAGATTTTTATCAATAAAGAATAATTTTCAAACATTATTTCTCTATCTTTAGTGTTATTTCTCTCATATATTTTTCACTTTTATATATTTGCAAGTGAGATATAGATACCACTTGTTGTAGATCTCATGTCCAAATATATAAAATTCTCTAATAAAATAAGTCCAAGAGCCAATACACAAATAAGATAGAAATACTTCGCTTTATTAATCAAACTCTTGAGGTAGGGCAACACAATATAGTTACTCAAGGAAGGAGATCAATCCACAAGCTAATGCATTTCATACAAAAAATACTCGACATCCGTCACTCTAATGTATCTAGTCTCTATATAGGCTACATACACATAATACCATGGGTAATCACCATGAGTCTCTCAAAATTATATATTCAATACAACGAGCTTATCACATTATTTGCTAACCATTTGTGGTCACTTGGATAATGCTTGTTAACAGCTTTATTTCTTAACTATGGTTCATTTATTTATTATATTATTATAACACATTATTCCCTTTGGTACCTCCCTTTGTAACCCATATTATCCCCGTAGGTATACTAAATATTATCCTTGTTATATTTTCCCTTTTGGAAGCTCACCTGTTTTTATGGAATTACTTTATCCCTTTTTAATGGAACTTTTATATTCTAAATTATATCATTAACCATATGATTAATTTGTTCTACTCATATTTTTGGGATTTATTTCAATTTTATTATTTATGAATATTTATTCATTTGTTCTTTTATTAATTTTTTAGGGATGACCATTATTGTTGTTAACTCTTTTTAATAATTATTGTATTTTATTTAAAAAAAAAAATTATGTTACAATAAGGGTCTTATGCACCAATTTGGTGACCCATTCAAAAGGATGGAGAAATTGGGAGAAGATATCATATTATAAATCTAGTTTACCCATCTATTACAAACGCCAAATGCCATTAGGATTTTTTTGAGGTACTTCCAATTTAGACGGTCATACGCTCTTCAGAGGTCAAATTTTATCATCATGCCCATCTCCTTTCTTTGTTTGAGAGAATGAACCACTTCCCGAGATACCACCAAACCATTTAGAATTTGTCTCCCTTCCACAAACCCAGTTTGTTCCGAGGAGATTATGCTAGAGAGAATCGGATTCAATCTCTTAGCCATTAACATGGCAATAGTTTTATATATTACATTACACAGGGAAATATCGCAGAAACCTTGGGCAATTTTCAAGTTAGTAGATTTAGGAATAAGGGTTAAAAGATTTGAGTTTAAACCCGACCATACCTTCTGTTGTCTACGAGATTCCTCTACCACCTCCAAGGTGTCTTGTCCAAGGAAGTTCCGGTCTGATTGGTAAAATTCAGCTATAAATCCATTTGGTCTTGGGGATTTGTTTTTTTTCATTCCTTTCATTATATCCTACACTTCCTCCAGAGTTGTTGCCCATGTTTTGGTCCCTCGTAATCATTTTCAGATTTTCATTGCAGACCCTCCCTATAGCTTCTTCTCTATCCTCTTGAGGTTCGGTGAGGATGTCTTTAAAATATCCAACTAGAGCTTGTTCCATTTCGTCATGCTAAGTTACACGTTACCCTTCTTTATTTTTTATTGAGAAAATTCTATTCCTTTGTCTGTGTTGAATCATGGCTTGGTGGAAGAACTTTGTGCTTTTTTCTCCTTAGCGGACCCAATTTATACGAGCCTTTTGTTTCCATAATATTTCTTCCTGTTTTCTCCGTTCCTCTAGTTGGCTAATCATTATTCCTTCTTCTCTGCTTCTTTCCTCACTACGGCCTTCTGCTATAATTTTTTGTTGTAGCTCTCCCATTTTTTGCTCTAAGCGCTGCTTCTCCTTAATATATTCCCAAATTCCTCTTTGTTCCATTTTTTTATTCTTTCCCTGAGTTCTTTTAGTTTTAATTGGAAGGTCTGCATCTTGCTTCATCCTCTTCTTTGGCTCTGAGTACACCATTCCTCCAGCTTTGGTATGAATTGGTGATTCCTCACCTAGAACGCTTCAAACTAGAAGGGGCATTTTTTGGGCTCGATTTGATGTCGATTTCCAACCTTATGGGCCAGTGATATGAGCCCATGGCAGGAAGGATCATTGTTTCTACAAATACATCTATGTTTATGATTTTCTCCGATATTAAGAATCTATCGAGTCTCGATGCTATTTGATTTATGCCCCCTCTTCTATTGTTCCATGTATGGATCTCGTTTATTGTGGGAATATCTACCAACCTTTGCTCCATTATCATCTCACCAAAAGCCTCCATGTCTTGCTCTGGTCTTTTAGATCCTCCTCACTTTTCTCTTGTGGTTTTGATCATGCTAAATTCCCCCACTGCAATCCATGGCATCTCTTGGAAAAGCCTTCGAATTGTTTTCATATTTTGAAGAAAGTTTATGCGCTTGCTTTATAATGCGGGCCATCAATTCCTGAAAGGAGTATCCACTCCGATGATACTATCATTCTAAAAGTTCCTGAGAGAATTTGAGGAAGGCTAACCCAATTTTTGAAGTGTACCTCCTCAGGATTCCAAATAACTGCTAGCCCTCCTGTAGTACCTGCCGCATACTGGCCCATTACCTCATAATGAATATTAAATATTCTCATTATTTCTTCCATCTTCTGGGATCTGATATTTGTTTCTTGGATTATCATTACACTAGGTTTATCTTTCTTCAACCTATCCCTCAAATATCCTTTTTTTCCTTTGTTATTAAGACCTCTGATGTTCCACCTTTTGATTATCGTTTTAAAATTTTGAATGGTTGTTGAAATACCTCTGAAAGAGTAATGACTCTCACTAAGTTTACGAGAATCTCCCCTACCACTTGAATGTTTTCGCTCATTGGATGCCTACCTCTTTTTCTACCTCCTTTGCTAGTACTGCCCATTCTGATACTCTAAGCTCCTTGCCTTCCTATTTGCTCTGGTTAACTTGCAAAGAGTGCTCCTATCTTCTCCTTGTATTTTTGAAACATCTCTTTATATAATTTCTTTTGATATTCTGGTACAAAAATTTCGTCGAGGTTCTTCCATTCCTGTAATAGTCTTCTCATTATTCTCTCCTCATCACTTCCTCTGTCTTTTTGGCGATCGACCTCCATCTGAGATTTCTCATTAGCCGTGTCCATGTTCTCCTCTGTCCCTCCTTGTTCTATGTTTATCGAGGTTGAGTCTTGTTCTTTTATTTCTTTTAATATTTCCATAGGTTCTTCATCACTTTCTTCCTTTTCCATCTCCCGTTCTTCTTCCTGAAGGGCTTTGAACTTGTTTTGGCTTTCTACTGGCATTGTTTTGACAGATTGCTGCATCTTGGGAAGCCCTTTTTTGGGCCTTCTTCTTATGGGTATTTCCTTAAAACCCTCTTCCATTTCTTCAATTGCCCCTGTCCCCTTCTTCTCTTCTTCTTTTTTCTCTGTTGATTCCTCTGTAGTATTTAAGGGGCATTGTTTGAAGAGGTGGCCATATTCATGGCATCTTCTACAGTGGAATGTGATGCGTTCGTAACCCACTAGTTGCTGTCACACTTCATCATGATATTCTAGCTCTATATACTCCAGTAGCGGCTCTGTTATGTGTTGGATACCTATACCAATAGGTTTCATATTTCATGATTGGCAAATTCAAGTGCCAAATATCCTCTGCTTTGCTGCCACAAAGATCCCATATTTTCAAGGAAAGACAAGGTGTGTACATGCCTTCATGCCTATTAAAGTTTTGATGGATGATCCCAC
>APFE030980405.1:0-44568 GCA_000404065.3 Pinus taeda
GACATGATCTCTACATATCTGAACAAGCTCACCACTTACAGGGATGAGCTTGGAAGTGTAGGGATCACGAAAGCGGATGATGACATGGTGAGTCTAGCTCTCCTCGGTCTTCCTAAGAGCTGGCATAGCTACCAAGACTCGGTAAATGGAAGACAGAAACTGCCAAATTGGGAACGACTTTGGTCAGATTTGATGCAGGAGGAGATAAGGAGAAGCACCAGAGTTGGATCTTCATCAAAGCAAGATGATGAAGAAAATCTAACCTTAGCGAGTAAGGTGAGGAAAGGGAAAGGGAAGGCATCCCATTCCAAATCCAGCTCTTCCCATGGTGGGAAGAAGTTTGACAAATCGAAAGTGAGATGTTTTCATTATCATGAGGTGGGTCATTATGCTACAAATTGTCCATGGAAGAAATCCAAGAAGGGATCCTCGAAGGGATCAGATGGTGAGGCACTGGCCTCACAGTTAGAATTGGATTTCTCTCTCATCATATGCATGGTTTCATCCATGGTGGGATGTGTTTGGTACCTGGACAGTGGAGCTTCATTCCACATGACCAACGACAATAATATTTTCAGTACCTTGGAGGAGAAGGATCTCTAGATGTGGATTGAGATGGGTGATGATGGAAAGTACCGTGTTTCAGGTGAAGGCACGGTTGTGTTTCAGAGGGAGCATGGAGCTCCCCTCACCCTAACTGATGTAAAGTATGTACCAGGTCTCAAGAAGAATCTTGTGTTTGTCGCTATGCTGGAAGACAAAGGCTATGATGTAGTCTTTAGTAAAGGAAAGGTATTCTTGAGGCATATCAGCACTGGATAGACCAAGAGGATTGGGATTTGAGTAAAGAATCTCTACAAGATGGAGGTAGACGACCGTGTTGCATTGAGTTCCAAATTAGAGTTGGTGTAGAGCCAAGATGCTGGCGAGCTATGGCATAGAAGATTGGGCCACTTGCACAATGGGGCCTTGAAGATCATGTAGCAGATTTCTACCGGAATTCTAAAGGGAAAACTGGAGCAGATGGATACATGCAAAGGTTGTACCTTGGGTAAGTATGCAAAATATTCCTTTCAGGATCAAGACAGTAGAGCTGGAGCAATCCTGGAGTGAGTTCACACAGATGTGTGTGGACCATTCTTTATAGCCTCCACTATTAAACAAAGGTACTATGTTATTTTTATTGATGATTTTTTTCATAGATGTTGGATCTATTTTATGTAGAAGAAGGATTAGACCTTCTCAAGGTTTTGTGAGTTTAAAGCCTTGGCAGAGAAAGAATATGGAAAGAAAATAAGGGCCTTGCATAGCGACAATGGTGGAGAGTATGTCTCCCAATAGTTTAAGGACTTCTGCGTAGCAGAAGGAATTAAACGGGAGTTGATGGAACCCCATAACCCACAACAGAATGGGGTAGCCAAAAGGAAGAGCAAATCAATTGTGGGAGAAACTCAAGCGATGTTGCATGACCAAAGACTACCACTTCATTTGTGGGCTAAGGCATGCAATACAACAATATACTTGTAGAACAGAAGCCCGCACCGTATACTAGGGAAGAAGACACCAATGGAAGCCTTTTCCGGGAAGCAACCAGATGTGAGTCACTTGAGGATCTTTGGATCATCGATTTATTTCCATGTGACCAAAGATTCTTGGAAGAAGCTAGAACCAAAAGCTGAGTTAGGGATACTTGTGGGGTACACTGATACACCCCATAACTATTGGGTGTTCCTGCCTACCAGTCAGAGGACAGTGGTACGCAAAGATTTGAAGTTCGACGAGCAGAAAGCCATGCGAGTATCACTTGAGAGGGAGCTCAAGTTGCATGCAGAGGAGGAACTTTTAGTTCGTAAGGTGGAGGAGCCTCAGACTGATGAAGAGAAGCCACATGCAAAGGATCCGAGAGTGGAGACATCCACTCATGCTGAGTCTTCCAGAGATGGGTGGAAACACTCAAGGCAAGATGATAGGTTAATGATGGATGCACGAGAGTATGTGGGACAACCATATTCTCAGCGCAAACAGAGGAGGTCACCCGAGCGGTACATTGGTTACATGTCCCTGGTTAGGGAATGTGTAGAGACCAAACCTTCCTCTCTTGAGGAAACAGTGTAACAACCAGTCTGGGTTGATGCTATGGTGGAGGAGTATGACTCCATCATTCGGAACTGTGTTTGGGATGTTGTCCCAAGACCTCATGACAAGTTAGTGGTCAGTTCCCAATGGCTTTACAAGGTAAAGCAGGTAGCTGATGGTAGTTTTGAGAAACATAAGGCAAGTTTTGTTTCCTGTGATTTCTCACAAGTTGAGGGGATCGACTATGATGAGACTTTTGCTCCTGTAGCAAGGTACTCATCTATCAGATTGATGTTGGCACTATCAGCTCCGATGGGTTGGAAGATCCATCAGATGGATGTGAAGACTGTGTTCCTCAATGGGAAGATCGAGGAAAAGGTGTACATTGAGCAGCCGGATGGTTTGAGACCTTCGATCATGAGTCGCATGTGTGCCGACTCAAGAGGGCTTTGTACGGGCTGAAGCAAGCACCTTGTGCTTGGTACACCAGGATCGACTGTTATTTCACCGGGTTGGGATGCGAACCTTTACCACATCATGGTAGAAGGTAAGCCATTGATCATCGTTCTTTATGTGGATGATCTGATTTTGACAGGTGATGATCAGTTTATCAAGTCTTGCAAGGAGGACCTTGCAAGAGAGTTCGAGATGAAAGACATGGGTCTTATGCACTATTTTCTAGGTATGGAAGTGTGGCAGAAAGATGAGGAAGTATTTGTGTCTCAAGGTAAGTATGCCAATGAGATACTCAGGTGATTCCACATGGAGAAATGCAAGCCCATGCAGACTCCTTTATCGGGTAACTGGAGGAAGGAGGATGCTACTTCAAGTGAGGTAGTAGTTGCTACTGTTTATCGGTAGCTTGTGGGTTCACTGATGTATCTAGTCAACACATGACCATATCTGTGCTTTGCGGTGAACCAACTGAGTCAAGCTATGGTTCAGCCTATCAAGCTATTTTGGAAGGTAGCGAAGCATGTGCTGAGATACCTCAGAGGCACATCTCAGTATGGATTGTGGTACAGATAGATAGAGGGAGTGAAGCTTCAAGGTTTCATAGATGTAGATTAGGCATGGAGTCCATAAGACCAAAAGAGCACTTTTGAAGGAATCTTCAACCTTGGTTCAACTACAGTTTCTTGGTATAGCAGGAAACAGAGGTCAGTTGCACTTAGCTCAGCAGAGGCTGAATACATGGCTATCAGTCAGGCAGCATGTGAGGCCATTTGGATGCGAAAGATTCTAGTGGGATTGTTTGGTCAGAGGATGGATCCAACTATGATTTACTGCGATAATCAGAGTTGTATCAAACTCTCTGAGATTCTAGTATTTCATGACAGGTCCAAACACATTGATATCTAGTATCATCATCTTCGAGACTGTGTGGTGAAGAGGATCGTGTTGTTGTTATATGTTCGACCGAGGAACAGGATGCAGATATTTTGACTAAGGCATTGTCAAAATGCAAGTTTGAGTTCCACAGAGACAGGATTGGGGTGAGTGATAATCCCTTTCTTGTTGAGAGGGAGTGTTGAAAATAGCAACAAGAAATGCTGAAAACAGAAGTGTTAAAAATACCACTGCTATAAATAGCAATTCGGGATACATTCCAATTTTAGTTAGTCTCTAAACTAAAATTGAGAATTAAAATTCGAGTTTGATCTTAGCAGCTATTTGTAAAATAATTAATTAATTCATCTTGAGTTAATTAGTTGTAGAAAATCGAGCATGAAGTCTATGTGAAGACATGCAATAGTTTCCCTTTTGATTTTGGAAGTTATCCTTGATTAAAAGAGATCAGGATGAGTTGTACTTTGAGTTGTAATTAGTTAGCTGAATTAATTGAGTTAAGTCCAGTTAGATTAGTTCCAATAGTTTATGGAACTAATTGTGAGTTCAGTTAGTTAATGCATGCATGCATGTAACTTCTATACTTTAGATAATTGAATATTCTCTCATAAATAACTCATGCATGTGAGTTCAGTCAGAGACCCAGTTGCGATCAGATGATGGGACAATGTACTATTAGTTGCAAGAATATTCCATTGAGGATATCTCTTGTATGCAGAAGGAATTCATTCCTTGGAGATTGCGCAATTACTTCTGAGTTTGATGAGTGTGTGATGAGGCCAATTCACACAAGTGGTAGCATTGGACCCCAGCAAAAATTGTGCAAGGAAATAGGAGGCTTGGAGGATTGGAGGAAGACATATGTTGTGTCTATTTAGTTTGTGTGTTGTATTGAGGGGTTGTGCTGAGAGCTAGATAGCTTGTGAGCTAAAGATTTGTGTAATCTGAACATATTTCCACTTGTATGATAATACAGAGATCGGGGTTTTTGGCTGAGGCTTTCCCCAGAGTATTCTTCTGTGTTCATGTGCGATTGATTTCTCATTCTCTATTATATGTGTTCTATTTGATCTTGCTCATAATCGATTAAGCTTCTGCAAGTTTGTTTGTAGAAATATATCAAGTATTTTGCTTTAGTATATTGCATAATATGTTGATCTACAGTGGGAATTTCTACAGGTTCTGACTAAGGGAAGGACACTGGGGGAAACCCACTACGCAATTTTGAATGCTAAGGGAGGCTAGGCTTATTGAGCAGTTAGTGTGTGAGGTGAGTGTGAAGCATGTCTATGTGGTGAGGAAAACCCATTCTCATAAGCTTTCCCCTTGAAGCAAAACAAACATTCCCTTTGCATGACAAGCAATAATCCCATGGCTAAAGGTGAAACATGATATAGAAAGATAAAAGCATGAACGACTCTTAATACCAAAGATGGAAGCTTGAGATCGTCAGCATACCAAATAAGTGACTAAGGAACGATCAATCACAGGATCCACAGTAGGCTTCAAAATTTGAGTATAGGCCAAAATTTTGGAGGGTGCTACAACCACTACAACACTTGGAGACACACTGGTTGAATTCCAGCTTCTCTGTCTAGTTCGTTTAGTGCAAGGCCTTGGTCCATCAGGGAGTATTGATTCATCGTGAAGGTTAATTCGGCTTTGCCACTTGCCCCATGGACATACATGGTTTTCCTTGTACCAACTCAGTTGAACACAACACAAGATTCAGTCAAATCACAATGTTTCGAATTTGGAAGGGTAGTTTAGCTCGTGAGTTTAAGCTTTTCAGGGTATATTTTTTCATCTCTTGTGTTGCTCTGTTGCCAGGAGGCTTGGACAATACCTTGGCAAAGTCACGTAGGAACACAAGCATTGCTCCACTGCCAGTGAGCCTGGACAATACCCCTTTGGAGTTGTTTGCTTCACCTCTCTGTGCAAGAAGCATTTCTCTTCTTTCACCTTTGTTATTTTTGAAAGAGAATTGTGCATAGGAACTTATTGATTTTTGGGGCGGAAGAGGGATCCTGACTTATTGAGAGAAGAATAGATTGTTCCTTCAAAGAAGCATGTAAGTACCTCTGATTTAGGTTTTCTCGTTTATATTTTCCCCTTCTCCATTTCTACTAGTTGGATAAGCTTGAACACACCATAGCAGAAAACTGAGTACAGGCATGAGGTTCCCAAACTGGACACGGGCTCATGGTTGGACCAAAGCTCTCCTTACAGACGGATTGTATTTTCCGTCAAGACTTCATCGGCAAAAACTTACAACTAAACACAATGAAGATAGACACAAGACTAACTAAGGGTTGCAATGTCATAGCCCTCGCCTCCTAGTCGTGTTCTTCCCTTCCTCCCCTCCCTCTTTTTATAACTTGTTATGGTTTTCTTGTCTGTTAGTTTCCCCTTGTTATCCTTTAACCTACTCTCTTTTACCATAGTTCTTTAATCCTCTTTGGTGGGTTTGTTTATATAGTATAAGATATTCAAATAACATTTAGTCTAAGCTATTAGTTATATATAGAATTTTAACTTGATTAAAAAAATACAAATAATTACTTTGATATTGAAATTCAATCTATATTTAAGCTTAAATTAAAAATGATAGCATGTTCTTTGACTTATTAATTTATAATTAAAATAAATAAACAATAATAAATAAAATAATAATTAAAATAAATTTAAAAATAGAAAAATTATTCTTATTATATTAGACTTAAATTAATTTATTTTAATAGCTTCGATCTGACATATATAACAATTCTAACAATAGGATTTTCTTTTTATTAACCTCTAAAATTAAAATAAATATGAAATAGTTAATACCTTTTATGTATTTTTAATGTAAAAAATCCTTTTAATTTAATAATAGTATAACTTAACTATTGATTTAATAATTATTTATATTCTGTAAATTTAACTTATTTTAATTTCAATTTTTAATTAAATTGCTCTCCTTTCCCTTGGTCCGGTCCTACTAGCCGTTTCCTAGTCAAATATAGCTGTTAGCTGGTCAGTTTAGCCATTGCCTGGTCAAATATAGTCATTGGAGGTTCTACTCTGACTATTTAACATGCAACCTAGATCTGATTCTTCAACTTGTCCTAACGATGAACCACACTGGTTGGTTCAAAACGTGTCGACAAATGTAATATCATGTGATTTACGCCAAAGAATTTCTCATAAACTTGATATGGATCACAAAAGCCTCAATTCAACAATATTTATACATGTCGAAGCATCCAATGCCATGGATCGAAAACCATCACGTCCAAAACCATGGACCAAAAACCATCGCGTCCAAAACCGTGTGCGAAAACCATGCACAAAACCATAGGCAGGTCTGCCCAACCTAATAAAAGGTCCAAAAAGAAATTTCCCCAGGGCGCTGCCCCAGACCTCATAGAGGGGGGATACCCACCCCCCTCAAACCTGTTGTGACCCCCCCGCTGCACAATTGACGCAACGAAGGGGGATCTCTTCCCCCCCTCTAACCCTCGGGTTAACTACGTAAGCTAGTCATGGAAAGAATATAACACAACCCAACAAACTCTCACCATCATGTTTCGATATTTGCTTTGGACACGACCCTATACAAATCTTGTCATTTGAACCACCTGAGGTTGTTCCCTCAAGTTATACAACCATCCAAACTTTGGATTCAAAAGGGAACATGGGAAATATTTCAAAGACAGTGCTCATTGATCTCACAATGAAGACAGACATCATGGAAAATATACAGATTGGAGCCAATTGCAATCCTATGGAAATTGCAAGCTTCACCTGCCTTTTCAAGGAATTTTGTATTCACTTGGTCTTATGAGGAAATTCTCGGCATAGATCCATCTATCATTGAGCATGATATCAAGGTCTATGATAGTGTCAGGCTTGTCCGCCAAAGACTCTGACCAATCCACCCCCATAAAACTGCAGCCCTCAAGACTAAGGTGGAAAAATTATTACATGATGGTTTTGTCTACCCCGTTCCTTTGATGGAATGGGTTTCCAATCTGGTTCATGTAGATAAAAAAACAGCGTACCATCTGGGTCTATGTTGACTACCAAGATTTGAACATTGTGTGTCCAAAAGATAATTATCTAACCCTGTTCATTGACTAGATAATCGAAAATTGTGTTAGTTCTGAATCCTTCTCCTTTATGGATGGTTTCTCAAGCTATAACCAAATTTCCATAAAACCTGCGAAACAGTACAAAACCGCCTTTGTTTTCCCTTGGGGAATATTTGCATATAGAAAACTCCCATTCAGTCCAAAGAATGCTAGAGAAACCTTTCAATGGGTCATGGACTATGCATTCCATGATATCAGACACATTGTTCAAGCTTACTTGGACGACCTTCCATCCCATTCCAAGAAGCGAACCCAGCACCTAGTTCATCTCAGAGCAATTTTTCTTAGGTGCAGGTTCTATAACATATGTCTGAATCCACACAAATACATATTCTTTGTCAAGTCTAGATGCCTACTTGGTTTCATTGTCTCCAAACATGGGATTAGGGTTGATCATGATAAGGTAATGGAAATTACTAAATTTCTCGTGCCACGATCCATTTTACAACTCTAATTTTTGTAGGGGAAGGCAAACTTCTTACAACGATTCATCGTGAACTATGTCAAGCTAACGAAAGGCTTTATGCGCCTACTAAAGAAGGGAGTACCATACTTGTGGGATGATCAAACCCAACGACCATTTGATGCCTTGAAAGAGGCACTTATATCTGCCCCACTACTTAGTGCTCCCAACTATTAGCGTGACTTTCTCCTATACCTGGCAGCCTCATCATCCTCCTTTGGTATGGTGTTGGTTCAAATCCATGATAATCTTAGTCAGCATGTGATCTATTATCTCTTGAAAGGCCTAGTTGGGCTCGAACTCCTATATTCACATGTGGAAAAGCTATCCTTGGTAGTTGTCTTTGTTGTCAATCACTTCTGACACTATATACTACTATGACAAACTACTGTCATCACTTTGGATAATCCCATGAGACACATTTTGTCTCATCAATTCATCGAACGAAAATATTCCAAATGAATTTTTATCCTCCAGCAATTTGATTTGGTTTTTGCCACTGCCAAGGCGAAATAAATCCTTAGTCTCCGTAGAATTATTGTCAAACCTTCCCAGAGTTGATCCAAATGAGAGAGCCCATGATCCTCTTCTAGATGAATCTATCTATCTGATCAACTCAACTAACCCTTGGTATGGAGACACTCTTGTCTACCTCCAAGAGCAATGATTCTGCCTTGATCTCTCTTTCGGCGACCATTGTCGCATCCGCCACCAAGATCAGAACTATTTAGTGTTAAATGAGCTTTATATCCTCATGACACTAATACAATGCTTCGATGTTGCCTCACTCATAAAGAGGCGGAACACGTTTTAAATGATTGCCATGCTAGGGCATGTGGTGATCATTTTTCTGTCATGGCTACCGCCCAAAAAATTCTACGCGCAGGATACTATTGGTCGACCTTGTTTAAAGATTGTATTAAGGCAGTCCAGTAGTGTCATCCTCACCAAATACTTACCAAGAAAATGTGCACACCTCTAGCCCCCTGCACCCTGTTATCTCTATCGGCCCCTTTTCCAAATGGGGTATTGACTTCATCACATGCAACCCCACTTCCTTTGATGGACACAACTACATTATTTTCGTTGTGGACTACTTTAAGAAACAGGCAGAAGCCATTCCCACTTTCCGGGCTGATGGAGAAATTGCAGCGTTATTCCTATTTAATCAGGTGATTTGTCATTTTGGCATGCCCCGTACAATCGTTACAGACCATGGTTCTCACTTTTAGAATCACGTGATGTATGACTTAACATCGTTGCTAGGTTTTAAGCAAGAACATTCTTCTTCCTACTACCCCTAGGCTAATGGCTAAGTGGAAGATGTCAATGGAATCCTAAAAACCATGATCCTTCGGTTAGTAGGCAATCACAAAACCCACTAGTACCACCTTTTATATCCTGCATTGTGGGCATACCAAACCTCAGTAAAAAATGCTACATGCTTTACACCATTCCAACTTGCTTATGGCCTAGAAGCAATGCTACCTATCGAGTACCAAATTACTTCACTAAAACTAGTTGTTGAACTCTTGCTAGGCACCACCACCAAAGAAGAGCGTTTGTTATCCCTCAATCAGCTGGAAGAGACTCGTCAATATGTCATGTTGGCTCTTGAAGCCCAAAAGCATTGAGTCAAATCCCAATATGACAAAAATGTCAAGTCTCGTTCTTACAAAGAAGGTGATCTAGTTCTACTTTATGATAAAAAAACATGACCTCTTGGGGGCAGGTGCGCTTCAACCATTGTGGATCGGTCTATATGTCGTTACTAAGGTCCTCTCAAAAGGTTCCTATGGACTTCAAGACCGTTATGGAATCCTGCTCGTGGAGCCTTACAATGGGCTCTATCTGAAAAGGTATTATGTCTAGTATTACACTCGACATTTGCTTTGTAATTTTATGTATTTATAAGTTTTGTCTCTTTTGTTGTGACTGGATTTTTTGGCTTTTTCGAGTATTTATCTCATGCATTTCTCTTGTTGCGCAAATGTATTCATTACCCTCACCATACATATGATACATGAATGGTGTCATTCATCACACACGACACATTGCATCAGCTACTTGGGTCATTTACACACCTGAGTCGGAACTACTTAGTTCCGGGGGAGTTTTTCTTGGCACTGCCACCAACAATATTATTGAGTATATGTCTGTAATTTCACTCCTTACTCAAGCATCATCTCGGGACATCTCCAATCTAGTGGTTAGGTTATACTCTCAGCAAGTCATTATGAAATTGAAAAATCATTATCACATTCGCAATCCAATATTGTTACGTCATTATTTAAGGGTACGACTCTTAGAACGTCAATTTTAGTTTATTACATATGATGCAGTAGCTGACTCATTAACAAATTATGTATTAGATTAGCATCTATCTCATTCATTATAGATACATGCATGAAGGAAAAATTTTACATAGCTAAAAATTTACAAAAAAATTAAAACAAATATCATGCATCGCCAATATATATATATATATATATATATATATATATATATATATATCATGTCCGATATTTTTTACATGAAAACTTCCCAAAACTTGGGTGTTTGTAAGTACAAAATGGGTTTACTAAGCCTTGTTATGACACCCATTGGCTATACCATACTCTTGCTAAGCCTGTTGCTCATGATAACTCAGAACAGCCCTAGCCAACCTCTTAAGAGGAACCAGAAACTGCTCTAGCACACCCACAGTGTGTCATTGCATATGAGTCGGTATCTCCCTCATTGGAAGAGGTGGAACACCCATGCTCAAACCCTCGAGGTTCCTAGCAACCTCGTGGAGACTCTGTGTGTCATCTCCCTCTTTGGCGGTTGTCGCATCTGCTCCAACCCCAGGTAGTTGATCACCCTAGCTAGCATGGTGGGCCATGCCTGCAGGATGTATTGGTGCCACATCTGTGTCAATCAAATGCTTAATGTCAGTACCTTTTCACCCATAATCAAAAAACATTACATAAATTTCAAAAGTTAAAAAATACTTTTTGTACTCTGATTAATCCTCTTACCTTGTGGCCCCCACTAAGTGTCAAGTGGAAAAATCAGTTCTGGATCTCTTGCATAATCCATACCAACATAGGCACAATCATTTATCATGATAATGTGGCCACTAATCCACTCGAAGAATTCATCCTCGAAAAAGTGTCTAGTTGACCCCCCTATAGTATGAGGTGCTAGGGAAGCCCATCATTCCTATCTTGGATCCCTGGGACCAGCTATGTCCAGACTCATGTGAGGCCTTAGCATGGGCACTCTCTCAAGGAAAAATGATACTATCGAAGTACCATAACCAAACTCTCTTTAGGCCCGAGTCTTGCAAGCTATCAATTCTTCTTTCACCTGGTAAAGGACTCCATCGCACCAATTGAATGCATGTGGGTGTAAGTAGTCCATTGCTAGTAGAAACTAAGCCTTTCAAGCAACATGTTGGTTCTTGGACCCTACCAAGTGTATGATCATCCATAGAATTTCCCTCATCAACATAGTTCTAATCCACTGAATAGGAACTCAGTTTCTCACTAGCGCATTGCCTCATCTAGATGTGGTCCTCGAATCATCTCTCCCTCCTATTACGTTTACTCGGGCACCTCTACACGATAAGCCAGTGAGGAAGTAAACATCGTCTCTTTCGATAGAGATATCATGATCCCCAATCCTGAACACACCATGATGTTCATCCCACTACTCGATAATCCAGTTGAGAAGGTCCTACTGACCCTTCAGGTCAAGTCTAGCATATTTTATCAAACCGCATATTCGCAAAGATGCTAAACTTGTTGGATCATTTAGCATTTTAATTTTCTCACTGTCATGGGCTCTTTCCCTTCACAGACTCATGTTGTTGGCTCTTAACCTGTATAAAAACACCCATAAATTAGTCTTTGAGCCATTTATATTCATCAAAAATTAATCTGGGGGTTTCAAAAAAGTGTCTAACATGCTTAACGTTTCCCCCTAAGGTCCCCTGAGAGTGCTAACGCACCCCAATGGAACGACGAGAGCATTTAACGCTCCCCCAAAGCTTGGGACACAACGTTAGTCCTGTTGGAAAACTAGGGTATGTCCAAAAACTCCTTTTGAACCCCAAACTAAACTGAAAAAGGTAATAAAATGCAAGAGCAAGGTTAGACCATCTACCTAGAATAGACGGTGCGTCAAATGGTTTCCCAAATTGCTCGCAGTCACTTATGGAAGATCTGCACCTTTTTACTCCAAAACACTCTCATAGAACTCAAAATAGTGAAAATGAAGGGCTTTTTCCCTTTTTATCGTCACTTTGGAGGTATGACTCACCTTATAGTCATTAAAATTGAAGTTTTTCATTCCTAGATTATTAATCATATATGATTTTGATATGTTGTTGAATTTTGTTGATGCCATGATGAAATTTTAGTGTTCAAATGCAGAATTGACCATGTTTGACTCCATATGAGCATGATCTTTTTTGAGACCTTTTTCTCGCTCTTGAAATGAAAAATCCCCGAGTTACCATCTTCGGGCTCGTAAAACTCCTATGAAGACGATATGAGCGCTTTCTTTTTGGGACCTTTTCTTGCTCTTGAACTAAAAAATCCCCAAGTTATCTCCTTCGGACTCGTAAAACATTTATGAAGAAGACATGAGCAGTTCTTTTATCTTTTTCCTCGCTCATGAAACTGAAAAATACATATTGAGTTTTCTTCATTTGACTCGTTAAAATTTTATGAAGATCTATCGAGTTTTCTTCATTCGACTCGTTAAAATTTGATGAATATCTATTAAGTTTTTCTTCGCATGACTCATTAAAGTTCACGAAGAATATCGAGTTCACTCTGTCCCCTCATACTCATAAAAAAATGAGGCAAACATCTATTGATCATAGGTTTATCACTTTATCTAGACTCAATAGACTAACTTACGAAAAAGGAACTGTGTCAGGTATACTATTAAACCTTTGTCGCACCCGGTTATCAACTATGACAAAGGAACCCCCCTGGAGTTGCTCTTTAAGATATTTTCAAACTCTCTAAATATGAAAAGACCACCAAGTTTATGTGTCTGGACTCATTAAACTTAATCAAATGGGGAAAAATTGGACAACACAGTGGCTCTATGTCTATATTCAGAAAGATGTTTTGGCAGCAGTCGTTCCCTTGAACATGGGACTCCCTCAGCAAAACTCCTTTTGTCAGCCTCTAAGATGAACCTTACCATCCTATGAGTTTATCCTATATACTTCGATGTTCCTACATCCCTGTATCCTAACACACTTTGGTGTTCATGAGTCTAAACTTACCTAGTAAACCTTTGTACCATGCCTTCTATTGTTCAAGGGGTTCCTTTATCCTCTAATTCCTGTATCAACCATCACTCATATACTTCCATCATGTCCTCCATATGTTTGACCCATTGCTCAAAATTTATCTTCAACAACAATCATTCTTGTCTCGTTTCGTGTCGACTGATGTAGGACACATTATTGCCTACATTTTAACAGGTCTCTTCCTATCGACTTCAACACTCTATCTAGGAAGTAGATCCAAAAACATATCAGTACCCTAGAACTTGCAGTCATTAGTGGTAGGTTACATTGTGTTTAATTTGGGGTTTTCATTATTGGCTCCCAGTTGAATGATTCCACCAGTGTTCAACAACAACATCAACATCATTATTCACACTCGTTAGATTGTATTGCGCATCTAGGGGACCATCATCATTATTGGTGGCCAATCTCACATCTATTAACAATTTTCATTATTGACTGATAATTAGATGATTTCTCACATGTTCAACGTCAACCCATTTATTCACATGTGTATAAATATGTTGTTCAGATAAAGCGGTGACCAAGACCTTGGGTAGAGGCTTACATCACTCAACCTTATTTCCTCTCCCAAGCTACGTATATTGTTTTTGGAGACAGCGCATCAAGATGATCATATTATGACACAGTTCCACATTATGCTTATCGGTGGACATAATTGTCATACCTCTTTTGAGAAATCACTCTAACAAAGCTACTAAGCACGGGAATGCCTGACTCAGGACATGATTTTAGATTTTTAACATATGTGGTTTGTATCAGGTTTCTCGTATTCTCGAAGCTCTGATTCTTTCTCTTTTTTCCAACAATTTATAAAGTATTTCGGCCATCATCTTTGTCTCTAACCTCACACTTTAGGGGGCATCTGTTATACAGGAAAATGACCTCCTCGTCAACTCAGAAAAGAAATATATTTTGACTGAAGAAATGACCTATTTCATAGGCCTATTTGCCAAGGCAACACTCCCTAGGAACTAGCAGGAAGCGTTAGAATGCTCCCTATGCATGAACCAGGCGTGTTAGTCCCTAGGGTAACTCACTGTATTGCCTAAGGGACAATGTTACCCAATTTTTGTGAGATTCTGGAGGTCAAATGAGCGGGTTGACTGACTAATATTCCACTTTTTACTCAAATGTCAGCTCGAAAAGTAGGAAACATATACCTTCGACTTGTCTAAGCATATTTCCATTCCTAACGGATTCTAATGGAAGGGAAAAGAGAAATAAAGCAAGTAAACATCCTAGCTTTTTCCAAAGGGAACTCATGAGATAATTGGCAAGGATAAGCCTCTCATCATCTATATATTGGAGACTTGGGCATTGTGAAAAAGGTCGAAGGATTGTCAACTTATTGTCGAAACTTTGTATGAGATATAGGTGCTTTGCTACCAAGAGTTTAAGAAGAGAGAGAGAGAGAGAGAGAGAAAGGAGCTGGAGGATTAAGGGAAGCTTGATTCACCAAATGGTTGTAATCATTCTTTCCTCTCTAATAATATAGACATGTTGTTGTGTTGTCTCCTTGATGATGCCAATGTCGTGATTATTTACATGTTGATTTAGTACCATTGTTTATGAGTAGTTTAGATGCATGTCATTTTCATATCATTATGTATTAATGTTGTGATTATCAAATTTTATATGTTGTAGCATTACTCTTAATCTTGTTTATATACAGGTATTTATCTAGGAGCTAGAAAAGGGGTATGCCGCTATGCTACATTAGGTTCTCTAGCATAACTCCATAAATATCTGAGGTAATCTCTCCTTTCCAGCTTTGAATATCATGCATTGATATAGATATGTATATTCTTATGTGTTCCAGTTGCAGTTAATCTGAATGGTCTGCCTTAGATCTCGGGAAGATCCTTGAGGGTATTCTAGCCACAACCACTCGTGCATTAATCCCTATAGCATAGCCTGAAAGTTTGTAAAATTTATGAATAGGCTCATGCAACAGAACATTTCCCATCACTTCCGGGATTATTAAAGGTACTTAGGAAATTAAGTAAGGAATATAATTTATTTCCAGGTATAAGTCAAGAACCATCATCATTTAATACTTGGAATAATTTTTATTATCCTCAGCAGGTTCCTCAACAGATTTATAATCCTGCAATTCCATTGAAAACTTTTAATCCTACTCCAATTGAATACCCTACTTCATTGCCACAGTGGCCCTCTCCTTGGCCCTCTTCTTTGAGTTAGATATCCCCATGACCTCAATAATGGTTTGGAGTCTCTTCCCTAGGGCAGCCTTTCATGCAAAATCAATTACTTGAACAACGACCACAATTTCTTCTTAAGGCACCATCAAGTTATCATCCTTCACGGTCCTAATTACCCATGCAACCTTACTTTAACCCTAACCCTAATCCAATCCCTAAACCTAACCCTAGTCCACACCCTAATCCATACCCTATCCCTTATCCTAATCCATATCCTATCCCTTATCCTAATCCATACCCTAACCCTAAATCGAAACCCTAAACCTAGCCCTTATCCAAACCCCATACCTAACCCTAGTCCATTCCCTAATTCAAACCCAAGACCTCCCCCTAATTAAAACCCTAGAACAAACCATAGTATAAACCATAGCCCAAACCCTTAAAACACTTATTTTTCCCATTAACTTCCCTATTGAGTGTAATGATATATCTTTGAGGTTGCGGGAAGGGGTGAGTTTGAAAACACCTCCTATCACTATAGAACATTCACCCCAAAAAGATCTAATTCAAAGACCATTGGAGGAGAAACCTTTGATTGGAACTTGTTCTAAAAATGTTGTTGAAGCTGAATACCCTAGAATTTCCCTTAACCATTCTCTTCAATTTGAAAAGCAATAATTTGAGCCCGAACTTGAGGGGTTTTTCTTTTTTCTTCATCTAATCCCTTATGCCTCCAAGAGAGTGTTTATCAAGTTGTGGAACACTTGTATGAGTTGGAGAATCATAAATATTTGGATCCCATTGAATCTTAGTTTCAAATAATCATTAGTACATCTTATTCCATCATTATTTGACAACTCTTGATACCACATCAGATAAAGCAACTGGTTTCTCATACTCTGGTATGTGTTGAAGTTTATTCTTTAAAACCGAATGTGAGTATATTTAACATTTTGTTACACACATGGCTACATTGGAAGTACTCCTACACTTGAAGGAGATATTCCTCTCTCTAAATTAGGGTAGGGTAGTATAAGAGCAATGCATAAAAATGTCATTTGAAATAAAATTGTTACAACAACACTTTTGAAATTGCAATTCCTATGGCACAGCTATTGAAATTTCTATCACTATGCACTCTTGCGGTAAGACTTGTTAGAAGAAATTCACTCTTAATGCCCAATATTTTATAAATTAACTTTGATTATTGGCCAATATTATTCATTAGGTCAATTAGGGGGATTTTTATTGTTATGTTTAATACTTTCCATTCATAATCTTAAAAACCTACTTCTGGCCTATTCATTCGAATAAACTATCATCCAAGAAACCTTTTCAAGTTTCTCTTTGAAGGAATTGATGAAAATCCTCCTATGATGGACCACTCCTATAAAACCCTAATGAGCTCTCATGAGAACCCTAGCATGATCAACTCTAGGAATATTTCAGCCGTTTTCGGAGATGCATTCTTTAAAATGAGTCTTTATGGTAGAAGGACCAATGAGTAAATATTAGTAATTAAAAACTTTACACACTGTCTCGTGCTCTTAAGGAGCATATTTTCCCACCCACCTATTAAATAACCTATCTAAGGTTAATCATAATTAGAGTTTATTTTAAAAAGGATTAATTGATATATAAGAGGTCTCATTACGAGCAGACCTACCATGATCATGGGACCTAACGAGAATGAAATTACCGCTATTGGTCACCAAGCCAGGGTAATGGCTTTCAGTTGAAAAGCTCGAAGACAAGAGGCCTCATCACAAGTCAGCTTGTTCATTCATGTTAGCTCTCGCGAATGGCATTGCCATTAGCTAGTTACCAAGGTAGGAAAATGACCTTCGATTAATTTCTAAATCAATGTTGAAAGGCATCCTTGTTGAGGTTGTAGATGTCTGCTGGTAGCAGGGCCATGCCTGTGGTATTAAAGTAAATTTTACACTTTACTTGGTCATTTTTTCTTTCCCTGAACTCATTACCATATCTCTCTGAGAATGGATTTAAGATCCTTCTGGTATTATGCTTTGGAGTTCTATCTTTTGGAATAATTTGGTTTCTATGGATGTGGGACCCTTAGTGTAGGTGGTTCACTTTAGAGAACAATAGGAGCTTCAACTCTATGTTGGATAACGGTAATATGGTCACCCTAGGAAGGTATTACGTTGTTATATTTATTCTTCCATATTTCCATCTATGTTTAATGCCATGGATTTGAAATTATGTCACTTTTATTTGTCATGAGGATATTGAGGTGAAGTATTGATTAAGGTTTCCCCTGAGATGCTTGTGGAAATTTTGATGGTTGGATATTTTATGATGACATTATCCCTACAGTGACAACATTGTTAACATACCTTTGGTAGCCCTTGAATTAGTTACTCTTTCGGAAATAATAAAGGTTAGTCCTAACATCGTTGAATCTATGGTCGCGATTCTTTCTTATCTTAATAATGCAAAGGGATTCGACATAATATGGAACTTATCTACATTCTCTTACTCAATTATCCCTATAGTTTAACTCAATGCGGCATTTCTCTAATAGAGAAACCCTAGCCATACAATCTTAATTAACTTTGGTCCCTATTGGAGATTTTGCTTGCATGAGGACATGCAAGACAATAGAGATGGGGGATGTTAGGCCTCAAAATTGTCGTGTTTAATTCACATTTTCACCCTATGCTTACTCAAGGTTTTCCTTGTTATTACTATTAGTTTACACAATTGTTGAGCTAGTATCTTAAACTTGGAGCATGATCAGGTAATTTTTCATTATTTAACCTATTTCGTTTATTTCGATAAGATCTTCATCAAAATGGTTATTAATGATGGTGCTTGTGTTGTTTTAGGTTTCTAAGAAGGCGTATGAAATCAAGGTAAAATATACACATGCATCAACAATTAATTGAACCAAATTATGTTCCTACACCAGCATTCCTACACTAGCATGCTTGCATCAATTTGGGGCTTTAATAGATCAACACACTTTCAGGGAAAACCAAGAAAGGTTTTTGTTCAAAATGATGTTTTAACACGTCCAAATGAGGTATAATGAACCCAGGTCACATGTGTGAGTTTCTAGAAACAAATTGACAAATCAACCCCAAAATTTGCACAATTTTCAAACTGTCAACGTTTTCCTCGATTTCCATGCATAGGAAAGTGAATATTGAAATTATAGAATATGGGTTTTGTTCCTAGTATAGTAAATTGACTAAGCCTCAAATTGTTTTCCAAATTTTATCACAGTTTGGGAGATTTAAAGGGGTCTTCGAGACAGATATGTAAACAAATCATGTTAAACCCAGAATTGCAAATCTAAATAGTCAAACTTGGCACGATTTCTGAGGAAATGGAGTTGAATTAGAAAATTACAAGATATTTATTTGTTGAAAACATGGAAAATTAGGCTCCTCCTGAATATTTTTCTAAAATTATCCACGGTTAGGAAGGTATGAAAGGTTCTTTGAGGCTAATTTGTTAAAAATGCAAAATTTTCCAGAATTGAGAAATTGGGTTATTAGAGCCAAAATTTGCCACGTAACCTTCATAAAAATCCTATCGGTGGTATTTTAGAGAGGAGGATGTTATTATAAATTTCATAATATTGGTTTTAACATTAAGCATATGGACAATGATGTAAAAGACTTAATTTTTAATGCAAATCTCCAAATATCAGGTTTTTTTTCTCCTCACTTATTATGCATTTTATGAATAGCTTAGCTCTGTAATTTAATATTTTAAAAGAGGGTAAAAGTTGGTCTGGTAGGGCCCACCAGACCTTCTTGAAACCCCTCTAGTTTTGTATTTTTTTGTGTGGTTTCATATATGCTATTTGGTGTCCATTTTGTTAACGAAAGGGTTTACTTGTTATTTCAACAGATCTACAATTGTCCACCTTTATCATTTTTCTTCTCTTTGCATGGAACTTTGACTTGTGATCGTCTAGTGTTCAAATATGGAATATTTAAAGACATAAGTGTGAGATTTTATATCGGGTTTGTTTAATCATGTGATCAAGAGAATTTCTCTCTTGTAGTGGTGGTTGTGTGGATTGGAGTAGTAACTTTTTATTTCTTGAGGTGAAAGTTCTATTTAACCATACAAATCCTCTGCAATATATCAACTTAAGAACCTTTGATTCTTTGTTATTTGAAACATAACTAGGGTTTGCAAAGAATATAACAAGATTTTTATAATTTTGGAGCGAGTTGACAAATTGGTCCATAGTCATTCCATTTGCAGCTTGTTATAGTGTTAATAAACTAGAAATCGACCTGGAATATTTGATTAAGACAGTTGTAAGGCACAAGTTTGGTTCATGGATGATTATTATAATACAAGGTGTGTCTAGTTATCTAATTCACATTATTGTTATCTTTGATCACTATAAATAATTTAATTTTAACACTTGTATCTTTGGTTATTTAAACAATGATTTGTGATCCTGGTTTGTACTAAGTGCAGGGAAAATCATTGAAGGAAGAAAATTACCATCACTCAAAAAATACACCTATAGCTCTATTTGATAGTTTCTCACTAGTTTGTATTTGGAATAACATTAAATACTTTGTTTTCTAGTGTTCCTTTGCATGTATGGCTATTGTAGATTCCAGTCTTTGAATACATTATTTGTTGAAGTGTATTTTGAAGCTTAAGAAAACAATAACTTGAGTGATCCTTGATTTGGTTTGTGCATGTAGTTGTCTCCTTTGTAGTTGATACATTTGATTGCATTGATAACATTGAGAATAGATTTGAGTCACACTTTTAGTTTCTTGTTTATACATAGACTTGAGTGATTATGATATTTTGCTTGCACATAGAATTGAGTGGAAATAGGATTTAGAGCAAGAACTTGAATAGCGATTTTATTTTTGGGAATCTTATTTTCCATTAGTAGAGCTTGGGTTGCTTAAGTTTTAGACAAACAATACACTTTCTCTTATTTCACGCTTTATTTATTTTATTTATAGAATTGTGCTTAGGAGCTTATTTATTTCACTGGTGGAAGTGGGATCCTGACTTATTGTGAGGAGAGGTTGTTCCTTCAAAGAACATAATATCGACCTCTAATATTGGTTTTCTCACTAATTGATTTTCCCCTTACCTTTCTCTACTTGATTGGATCAGCAAGAAAGCATTATTCACTTACAATACCAAATTGAGGAATGAGCATCCGAGAATAGACACGGGTTTTATAGTTTTACGAAAGGCTTTATGTTCGAGTGGATCGTATTTTCCATTCAGGCATCATTAACTCTAAAGATATGTAGACCCAGATAAAGAAGATGTAGCAGATTAGCAAGGCATTGTTCGCCATCACAATTTCCATTTTCAAGTTTTTTCCACATTGCCTTTTGAGCCAAAAGGAAAATCTTTCATGTAAAGTATTATTAAGAAAACATGAAATAAAATACATAACAAAACAAAAAAGTGGAAACAAGAGACAAAGAAAATGGAGACTGAACCCAAAAGAATCATATGGAAACAAAACAGATGCAAAGACTAGATGGAGAGCAGGAAAGAATGTGGATGCAATGCAAAGGAAACTAAATGCAACTAAGCCTACTCCTAACCTAACCATATAGAAGGTCAAGACTGAGTGTAATGATATTTTCAATGAAGCCACCGTAATAAATCCCGACCTGCAATCACAAATATAAGAGAAATTACAACCAATATATAATAATGTGCAATAGAAAAGATCGAAGCTTGAAAATATTGCACAAAAAATTGAAGGTCTTGCCTAGATGTAGGAAGATATATAGTCTTTAACCAACCTGCCACCTTACCTTCTTGATGAAAATCATAAGGAAACAAACCTTTATGGTTCCTTATGAATGTGCCCGCACTTATATTTTCTTCCTTAGAAAACATCAAGAGAGGTTGGAACTTGCTTTTAGTAAATAGACTTGCTAAGTAGGATGCTTATAATTGATGATAGATTTGATCATAAAATTTAAAACAATCCTCTTGCAGATCCTGAAACCATTGAGAGAAAGAATTTTCAATTAATGTCATGGAACCGGATGATAATCTTATAAGGGAAAATAAATTTGATCAAATTCAGAAGGCTTGTCAAGATAGTGAGGACATGACATAACCATGAGGGAAGGTTGAAGTGCATCAACTTCTTGACAAGTTTCTAAATATTGAGATGATAAACCATAAAGATCGGCTAATGTAAAATAGCCATCATTAGGTACATTAGTAGGAAAATGATCAATTGAAAGACAATTGTCATGATCAGATAGAATAATTACGTTATAAGACTCTTGATCAGTAAACAACATAGATAAATCAATTTGAACATATTTCAAATGCATTTAATAATAGAATCATTTTCCTCGCGAGTAGAATGTAACCAACCATTTCCTTGTGACTGGTTAACATCACAATTATCATAAAATACTAAAAAGGAATGCCAGCATGGAAAACACATGAAACTAGACAATTTGTAGTGGATGAAAAAGAGGAACTTAATTTAGCAAATAATTCAAGCATTCGCTTATACTCAAGAGTATATATGGTGCCAAAATGAAAATTATTAGCATCATAATATTCACAAGAAATATTAGGAGTTGATTACTTTCGAAAGTATCTGAGAGGCATGAATCCTTCGACCAACAATAATCTTCAAAATGGTGAACTTCATAGCTCTGTCTATTCATTAAAGATACACATTCAAAACCTGAAATTGATACAAGAGATTTGCATGAGGAGTGATCCATTGAAATAGAATGCTCAATCTGACCGAAAACAAAATCTTGAAAGCTTGAAAAGTTATATCTGAAATACCACACAACTTTCAAGAAGGAATTTACATTCAGTGAAACCATGCAAAGGAAAGAATTTTGCTAGAAAATCCAAATCTGACTTTGTTCAGGGATCTTGCCAAAGTCGTGAGAACTTGACATAACCATCAATGGAAGTTGAAGTGTCTCAACTTCCTAGTGAGTTCTAGAACTTCCAATAATTATATAATTGCATTTTGAAAATTGAATCAGATCATATATGGTGTGTGGACAACTACCATCAATAATTTAAACTAGATCACTACTATCCAAATGGCCAATGGTTTGATTAGAATTTACATCTTCAAAAAACAAATTACCTAGGTCATAAGGCTCTTATATTTTCACATCTAAGGATGAATAGATCGAATGACTTCCATGAGTAACTTGAATACGAGATTTTTCCTCATGCAAAATTGGAACTGATAAGGAATGGAATGGATACATGATGATTTGATTAACTTCTTCTTCTTCATCATTGATAACCTCACTACCATATGTCAATTCAAAATCAAACTCATTAGATGATGAAATTAAAGAGCATGAAGTATCTTCATCACAAATTAATGTATTACAAAAGGTGGAACACAATGGATAGTGAGGTGAAGAGGAAGTTTCAATAAGAACATATTCTTTAATAGGATTAGATTCAAAACCTAAATATTTCGAAACAATTTTTTCTCGAGGGACTGAAAGATCAAAGGGTGAAATTGGGAAACCATCATTAGATACAACAATGGAGTCAGAATCCATGGAATGAAGGTTGTCCAAGACTTCAGATTGATTAGGAAAACCAGTATCATTTGATTCATCACCAAGATTGCTAGATTCAAATCAACCAAGGATGGGAGAGCATTATCTTGACATGGAGGATTTTTAAAAAGAGAAGAAAGATCAAAATAATCCTCACTTTCCTGCTCCTCTACATGTGAAATGTGACTACCTTGCACCTGATCACTATTTGGATTTGGAAGATATTGATCAAGAAAATCTAGGGGGAAGGGATCATGAGAAAAAGATGATAGAAGATGATAGGAATACAAATTAGATTCAAGACTACAGTTATGAGTGTTAATATCATATTGATAGATCATAGGATTAGACTTCATATTAGGTTGCATGCACCATTCAAAAGTTTCCTCCATTAGACCTGGATCATGAGAAATGGATCAAGGTTGAAGAGGTAGATCAATGATCTGATTTGTATATTTCCAAACTTCAACATTATCATAGGGAGGCAACCAAATTAGTACTAGAAAATAAAGAGGACAATAAAGAAAAGTAATAGCAAGTTCCTCCTATGAAATTGGAGGTGTATCACAATTTACAAAAGTTGGGGAAATAGGAAAATTTGGGGGTTTATATTCACATTGATTCAAAGAAATATGAACCAAATGTTCATATTTTTGCTTAAAGAAATCCCAATCCATATATTCTTCAAGAAATTCATAACATAATTGAAGGACTATGTCTTGATTCTTTTATAAACAACTCGGTAATCATACCTATCAAAATCTTGATGAACCTCCTTAAGAAATTCATGAAAATAATGGATGGAAGCAGATGGTAAGTAATGAAACCATCAATTAACATGACCTTCAAGAGTGAGGGTGAATAGCATTCGCACAACATATTAATTATTGATTTTATAATATTTACAAAAACCAAGAAAATTATTTATGTGTTTGGATAAAAATGTACCACCCTCAACATCAAACCTAAATTGAGAGAAGACATGAACAATTTATGTTGAGATGGAAAGTTTACCATGAGATAGGCTAGAAAAAAAATTGGGATTGTGATTTGGGAAAGAGCCATTTAAGATAAGAGATTCAACGCATACTCAATGGGCACAACTTGTCATATTTCCCTCCTTGTAGCACCATAATGTTAACAGTGATGGATACCGCCAATGTAACACCATCCTCCCACATTTACCCAAGCTAACTGGTCCACTGGGGTAAACATGTGACGAGAGGCTACTATGATGTGATTCAACTCCCCATGTAAAGTTAAGGAAGTGGAACCTATAAAACAAAACCATTATGACCTACCACACATGCTACAGAACCTTCAGGAGCCAACCAACCCTTCGAGATGACCAACCCCTGAGACAACTTGACATTTTACTTATCTAGACCCTCAGCTACTCCCATGACAAACCATGTATGTGAATGAGGCCTTCCATTTGCTCCCACATCAAGGCATGCAATCGACTCTGGACTTTTTCAGGCATTTTTGTGCTAGTGACCCCAGATTATAAGCCACTTTTTCAGAGGTAGGTCTTAGGCCACTGCCCAAAACTTCATGAAACTTTCAAAAATGAATAATAACAATGGAACAAAGCTAATAATGCAATCACTGGTACAAGTATTTGATCTTACCCCTACTATCCATGATAGGAACTTTGTCGAAAATGTCACAAATATGTAATCTATAGGTCATAACATCATCTCTAAGCATAGGGGTCTCATACTTATCTGAGATTCATAAAGAAGCATTGTTGCCTTATAACAATAGTTGCATTATCATCTATTAGGTCATATATTCATTGTACATTCATTTTCTAATTAGAAAATGATGAGAACCATACATCGAGTATGTCATAAAACATAACCATAACCAGCATAAACCAACAAAAATAACAAGGATACAACAGCCCTAAAAATTACATATCAACCAGTACATTTACACGTGAAATACCAATGAGAAAGAGCTCTTATTAATGAATGAAAAATCCAACCAAGTCAAGGACTTCCATAAACCCTCGACCATAGATTGGGTTGAACCAAATCTTTCTTTCATCCAATCACCCCTGTGCCATATTCCAAGCAGGAATGTGGGACTCACAACAAAACCAATCCAGGTTTCCTCGCGACTTATCGTAATCCCCACTGGATCACTAAGCCCTAAACAAGCCTAGATGTCTTTGGATTTCTCCACCTACACCATGAAGAATTTTCCTACCTCCTAATCTATAGGCTTTATCGTATATCACGCCATTCACCAGTCGGGGATTCCTAGGCCTAATCAAGACTCCACCCTCCAGGCCTTACCATATGTTCTGCCATTCACTAGTCAAGGATTCCTAGGCCTGATCAAGGGCACACAAATATAGGCTTTACCGTATATCCTGCCATTCATCGATCGAGGATTCCTAGGCTTACCGAGGTACACAAAATCCAGCTTTACTGCAATCCCACCTTCTCCAATCCATGGATTCCTAGGCCTTGTGTTATTCTTCAAAGACCTCTTCACTTCGTTTTGAAACCATCTGACAATCCAACTTAACCAAGTAAAAGAGAACCCATCACACCATGGCTATCCAAAAATGGCCATCTAAGGTTGAAAATCATTTTCACACCTGGAAAAACCCATGTGAATGACAATAAGAGAACCAAAAACACACATGCATGTACCATATATGCCAAATCTAGCAAGGAAATAACATATGGAAATCGATACCTGCAAGTAATCATGTTGTAGCCACTTGATCCTACTCTTTCTTTCTTGATCTTTGCTAACCTTTTCCTTCTTTTTCCTTCCTTTTCTTTCCTTGATGCAATGCTAGAGTTATCCAAGAATGTTGTAAGTGTCCAAGAGTGAGAGTGAGAGAGAGTAAAGAGAGAGATCGAAAAGTGAACTGAAAAAAGGTTCCAATTGATCCTCTGAAGCCTTTTAATAAATGAGTCCTCTATTTTATTCATTTTCCATTATTTTTCCTTCATTTTCCTCCTCACATGCAACCTATGACCTTTCACTTTACTTTTCTCCTAATTTCCATAAATAAATGTCAATAAATGCCACTTTTCCTTTCCAGAGCCCTTGCCAACTTCCTTTAGCCATAGTAAACCAAATGAACACCCACACTAGGATGCTTTTTCCCAACATTCAACTTGGAATAAGTATCCCATGACCTTGGTTATTATTTTTCCTTTGTTAACTTTCTTACATGGATCTTTGACCAGGGTTGTTATAGAACCCTCCCCCTTGGGGGAACACCATCCTCGATGTTCAATGACAACTACAACCAACAAGACTATTGAGAAGCAAAACATATTTCCCATGGAGCTTTACAAGTTACGTCAATGCAGTATTTACAATGATCAACCTATTGATATGAAAACCAACATGACAACATGACAACCATAACAACATGACAGCCATACTACTTATTGGAGATTTATAACCCATCTCCTTGTGGTATTACATCCATATACATATATACATATACCAAAACACCACACCAAAACATATGTCAAAAACATTCTCTCAACTAGGGAATAGAGAAGGATACATAACCCGCATCTAATTCGCCATCTCCCATGTAGCTTCATCGGGCCCAAAGTGCTTCCACTACACTTTAACCTACTCAATTGCTTAGTTTTGGAGCATAAGCATCTTTTTCTGCAATATAAAATGAAGTTTTGGCTAGAATTATCCATCTGGATCCACCTGCAATACAGACCATTCAATCACATGATCAACATATTTAACATACTTCTTAAGCAATGACACATGGAAAACATCATGGACTTTCATTGTCGAAGGCAGTGTAAGTCGATAGACTACTGGTCCAATCCTTTCAAGAATCTTGAAAGGTCCACAAAACTAAGGTGTCATCTTGGCACATGATCCAATCCTCAACGAAATATTCTTGGGCTTGATGCGCAAATACACATGTTCCCCAACCTGAAACTCCTTAAACATCCTACTCTGATCTGTATAATTTTCCTATATGTCCTGTGCTGCCTTCATATTCTTCTTGATAACCTACATTTCCTATTCCATCTCTTCCAACATGTCTGGTCCTATCAATACCCTATTCACTGGATCACTCCAACTGATGAGATTATTACAACTCTACCCATATAGTGTGTCAAATGGACTCATCCTCAAATACCCATTGTTGTAAGAAAACTCAACGAACGGAAGTTACTCCTCCCATCTCCTCTACTGATGCATCACATACATCCTCAATATGTCCTCCAATATCATGTGGACCATATATGTATGTCCATTTGTCTAGGGATGATGAGTTGCATTGAAGGCAACTATGTTCCCAAAACTGCAAACAACTCCTTCCAAAACTCGGAACTGAGCTTAGATCCATGTTTGACACAATCTTCCTTGGAACACATGCAGCCTCACTACATATCTAATGAATACATGTGCTACATCATTAGCTAAATAAGTATACTTCACTTGAATGAAGTGTGCTACCTTTGTCAATCTATCCACCACAACCATGATGGAATCTTGTTGTCTAGATGTGATCGGCAAACCTATGATGAAGTCCATGGAAATGACCTCCCACTTCCACTCTAGAATCAAAATCAGTTGTAGTAGTCCACTTGAATGCTTGCATTCTTCTTTCACCTATTGACGGTCCAAACCTCTGGCCACAAACTCTACCATGTCCTTCTTTAGATTCGTCCAGTGATAAAACTTCTTCGTTGTTTTCAAAGTCTTCTGGTATCGTGGGTGACCTGAATATGGTTTTGCATGAAACTCTAGCAAAATAGTCTTCTTGAGCTCACTGTCATTTGACACATATATCCTATCCCTAAATCTGACCAAATCATATGTTGTAAGACAATAGTCCACATCCTGGTCACATGTACCCTGTTGTAATGTGTGCATAAGCTCCATGTACTTTTCATCCTATTGTCTTGCCAGTAAGATCTGATCTTGTATGTATATCCCATTAGAACTCATAGTTGCTATGTGATTCACTTGTACTTTCCTGCTAAGAGCATCTGTAACCATGTTCCCCTTTCCCTTAATATACCGAATCTTGAAATCAATCTCGCTAATCGTGGCCAACCATCTAACTTCCCTAGCATTCAGATTTGGTTGGTCAAATAGATACCTCAATCTACTGTGATTGCTCATCAATACAAACCTATTGCCAAGAATATAGTGTCTCCACATATTTAATGCATGGATGATCATTGCCAACTCAAGATCATGTGTTGGATAATTCTTCTCATGTTCATTCAATTTTTGTGACTCATAACACACTACATGTCCTTCCTACATTAAGACTCCACCAATTCCTCTGTTGTAGGAATTTGTACACACTACAAACTCTTTGTCTGGATCCGTAATATTTAAAATTGGACCATTTGTCAACAACTGCTTCAATTATTCAAAAATGGTTGCACATTCCTCTATTCATTCAAATTTATTACCTTGCCTCTGTAGTGAGGTAATAGGATATGCAATGTGAGAGAAGTTCTTGGTTAACCTCCTATAATAACCTGCTAGCCCCATAAATGATATTGTCCCATCCACATTTCTAGGATCTTCCCACTCCATGATAGCCCTTATCTTCTCTGGATACATTGTTATCCCTTCCTTGGAAACAACATGTCCCAAGTATTGTACCTTTGTCTGAAAGAAATTGCATTTACTAAGCTTAGCATACAACTGATGCTCTCTTAGCAATCTAAATATTGTTGCTAAGTGTTCGGCATGCTCTTCCTCATTCTTAGAATATCTCAATATGTCATCAATGAATATAATAAAAAAATTATCCAGATAAGGACACAACACACTATTCATGAAGCACATGAAAGTAGCTAGAGCATTAATCAAACCAAATGGAACTACAACAAACTCATAATACCCATACCTGGTCCGAAAATTTGTCTTGTAAATGTCCTCTTCCTTGATGCGTAACTGATGATATCCAGAACTTAGATCAATCTTTGAAAATAATGTTGCTCCCTTCAACTGATCAAACAAATCATATATCCTCGATAACGGATACATGTTCTTGATGGTTACCTTGTTCAACTACTTGTAATCAATGCATAGCCTAAGAGTACCATACTTCTTCTTTACAAACAACATTGGTGCACCCCACTGCAATACACTTGGAATAATGTATCCCTTTCCAAGAATTTCCTTCAACTGTAACTTACACTCTACTAACTCTACAGTTCTCATCATGCACGATGCCTTCGATGCTAATGCTTCCCCTGGTACCAACTCAATGGAAAATTCCACTTCTCTGTGAGAAGACAACTCTAAAATATTTGTTGGAAACACATCCTAAAACAGTTATAAGATTGGGTATATTCTTAATACCTATGCATCCTCATCCTCCTTACCTTTACCACTAGAAATGTGCACTGCAAATTACACACACCCTTTTCTGCGACTACGTTTTTCCTACGTAGTTTTCACCATTCTAACTGATGTTGCCTTCTTCTTACCCTGCAAGATCATGTGTTCTCCATTATGATCCAAACACTCAATAGCTTTTTCATAACAATCCACCTTAGTCTTGTGAAAATATAACTAATCCATGCCCAAAATCATATTGTATTATCCCAACGGGAATAGATTCAAATGTGTTGATGTAGGTATACCATTCAACTCGAATGCACAAGCTCTTATCCAATGATCAACTCTCTTCTTTGTAATTGTATCCAATTGCACTAACCAATATTTTGCATGCACTTATTTATTCAAACCACACTTATCCATGAGGTCAAGACTTACTATACTATAATTAGATCCAGGGTCAATCAAAATAGAAACAACTTGATCACAAAACTTACCATCAATCTCGATAATAGGTGCCTGGTGATCTACCTACCTACTATCCAATGTTTCATAGACCCATCGAATTCTTGCCCAACATCTCCAACTGTCTACACTTCCTATGCACTATAAATCTTAGGCCTACCACCTTGATTCTACATAAAAACCCTCTTTAGATGCTCCTTACCACATGTCCAACATTGTAACCGTCTTGTACTATCACCCATATTTTGTTACCCTCCAGACTGTGACCCATGTCCCTGTCTAACTACGTTGAAATTCTTGTAAGGTGAAACATTCTCTTTCTCACCTACATCTTGAGGCCTTGTTCTTTTCGACTACCATTTACCTTTAGCTTTTTCTTTCCCTTTCCAACCTTGCTCTGTCTTGTGCTTTGATTGCTCATAACAATGCTTCAATTTCCTAATAACTTCCTCAAGTGATCGAGGCTTATCATACTCAATTTGATCTCTAATGATAATGGGAATCCACTGAAAAATATCTGAACTTTAGCTTTTCCATCCTCAATATACAGTACATACCTCAATAACTCAGTCATGTGCTCCTCATTTGTCATTGAACCCATCTTTAATTCATAGAATTCGTTGGCTTTGATGTCGTAGTACCTATGTGACATGTATTTCTTTTCGAAAAGTCTCTTGAATTCATGCCAACTCAAGTCTTATGTCCTGGTGTCTCTGACCCGTTTCATATCTTCCCACCAAATGTATGCTTTCCCTTTGAGGCTGAAGATAGTTATTATGGACTTCTTATACTCTTTGTAATCATGCAACTCAAAGAACTTCTTCATCCTAATTATCTATGCCTCTGCATCCTTCGGATTCTTCAAATCTCCATCAAAGGAAGGTGGCTTGGATTTCTTGAACTCATCTGAAAAATATCCCCTGTCACTCCTCCTGTAAGGATGATAATGATGATGATCATAGTGCCTATCAGAACCATAACTAGAGTAAAACTTGTGTCCATCACCTCTCCTATTTGGATTATCCAGGAACCTGAAATCTCTAATCGTGTCATCTATATCTAACATGTTCCCACCATGAGATATACTACCATATGACCCATTAGTCCTGTCCTCCTACCCATGGATGATCCTAGGTGGTCCCTATCTCTGCATTTTTGACAAGCTCTAAAGGATTACTGCAATAACTTTTGCTTGTTTCTCCACTGCTTGAATGATTATGTCATTATCTGCTTTGAACTTCTTATTTTTTCCTTCAAACTTCTCAATGTGTATGTTATATCAGAAGAGTGCTCGACACCACATTGCTCGTTTGAACCATAGGGAGAGTCTCGTGAACTGTAGTCTACCATCTTTCTAGTCATTTTTTATATTCTTCCTGCAAGTATACCACGTCAGCTAAACCAAAATATAAACATAATCACATACTTCAGTATAGTTCAGTGGAGGATATCTCGTCTGTAAGATCAATCAAATTAGTGCAATACATGTATAAACATAATCATGTCATCATATAATCACCATTTCAACCATTATCCAGTTATCAATGCATGAACATACCAACCACATACCATGATCTCATGCACGACAACTATAACCATGTCAATGTATGCTTAATTACATATAAGCACTGACATGCATAACCAATGCATGAATGACATACACTCATGACAAACACATTCAACAACTACACCAACAAATTTCACATGGTGACACAATTGTAACCATGGCATTCACCGTGCATACACAACAAGCACAGTGACCAAAAACATGAAGAAAACATATGCAACCGATATGTATGCATGTCCAACGCACATCACCCATCCAGTCCAAGGGGTGAACCATGCTCTGATACCACTCTGTAACACCCTCCTCCCATATTTACCCAAGATAAGAAATCGACTGGGGTAAACATGTGATGAGAGGATACTATGATGTGATTCAAATCCCCATGTACAGTTAAGGAAGTGGAACCGACAAAACAAAACCACTATGACCTTCCACACAAGCTACAAAACCTTTAGGAGACAACCAACCCTTCCAGGTGACCAACCCCTGAGACAACTTGACATTTTACTGATCTGGACCCTCAGTCGCTCCCATGAAAAGCCATGCATGTGAATGAGGCCTTCCAAACGCCCCCACAACAAGGCATACTAGTGACTGTGGAATTTTTTAGGTATTTTTGTGCCAACGACCCCAGACTCTAAGCCACTTTTTCAGGGCTAGGTCTCAGGCCACTGCCTAGAACTTCATGAAGTTTCAGAAATGAATAATAATAATTGAACAAAGCTACTAATTAAATCACTGGTAAAATTACTTGATCTGACTCCTACTATCCATGACAAGAATTTTGTCAAACATGTCACAAATATGTAATCTATAGCTCATAACAACATATCTGAGCCAAGCATAGGGGTCTAATACTTATCTGTGATTCGTAAAGAAGCATTGTTTCCTTATCAAAATAGCTGCATTATCATCTATTAGGTCATATATTCATTGTGCATTCATTTTCTAATCAAAAAATGATGAAATCCATACATCAATTCTATCATAAAACATACTCATAACCAACATACGAGGATATAACAACCATAAAAATCACATATAAACTAGTACATTTACACATGAAATGCCAAGGAGAAGGAGCTATTATTAGTGAATGCAAAATCCAACCAAGTCAGGGACTTCCACGAACCGCCCAACCATAGATTAGGTTGAATCAAATCTTTCTTTTAGCTAATCACTCATGTGCCATATTTCAAGCATGAATGTGGAACTCACAATGAAATCAATCCAGGTTTCCTCGGGCTTTACCGTAATCCCCACTGGATCTCTAGGACCTAAACAAGCATGGATGCCTCCAGATTTATCCACCTAGACCATGAGGAATTTTCCTACCTCTTAGTCTCTAGGCTTTACTTTATATCCCTACATTCTCCGGTCGAGGATTCCTAGGCCTAATCAAGACTCCATCCTCCAAGTTTTACTATATATCTCGCCATTCATCGATCGAGGATTCCTAGGCCTGATTAAGGGAACACACCTATAGGCTTTACCTTATATCCCGCCATTCATCAATCAAGGATTCCTAGGCCTACCGTGGTACACAAAATCTGGATTTGCCACAATCCCACCTTCGCTGGTCCAGGGATTCCTAGGCCTTGTGTTCTTTTTAAGAGACCACCTCACTCAGTTTCAAAACCACCCAAAAATCGAGCTTAACTAAGTAAAAGAGAACCCATCACACCATGGCTATCCGAAAATTCCAAAGAAAGGCTGAAAATCATTGTCACACCTGGGAAAACCCATGCCCATGACAACAAGAGAACCAAATAGACACATACATCTACCATGCATGCCAAATCTAGCAAGGAAATTACACATGCAAATCGATACCTGCAAGTAATCTTGTTGTAGTCTCTTGATCCTACTCTTTCTTGCTTGAGCTTTGCTTCCCTTTTCCTTCTTGGTCCTTCCTTTGCTTTCCTTGATCCAATGCTAGAGTGCTCCAAGAATGCTCTAAGTGTCCAAGAGTGTAAGAGAGAGAGAGTAAAGAGAGCGAGCTCCAAAAATGAACTGAAAAAAGGTACCAATTGATCCTAAAAATCCTATTTATTAATGAGGCCTCTATTTTCTTCATTTTCCATTATTTTTACTTTATTTTCCTCCTCACATGCACCCTGTGACCTTTCATCTTTCTTTTCTCATAATTGCGATTATTTCCATAAATAAATGTCACTTTGCCTTTCCAAATCCTTTTCCATTTCATTTGCCAATTTCCTTTAAACATAATAAACCAAATGAACACCTACACTAGGTTAAAAAATGCATGTAAATATAAAAATATAAGACCATGGTCATGGGACATGTATTCCAAGCTGAATAGTGGGAAAAAACATCCTAGTAGTTATTCATTCAGTTTGTTATGGCTAAGGAAAATGTCAAAGGCAATGGCAAAGGCTTGGAAATGCAAGAGGCATTAATTGCCATTTTATTTATGAAAATAATGGAAATATGAGAAAGGGATGATGAAGAGTCATAGGTTGCATGTGAGGATGAAAATGAAGGAAAATAATGGAAAATGAAGAAAATAGAGGCATCATTGATTAAACTGCTTCTAAGGATCAATTGGCAAGCTTTTGATCAAGGCTTGGTCAGTGTCGATTTTTGTGAATTCAGTTTTTGAGCTCTCATTCTATTCTCTCTCTCATACTCTTGGACACTTGGAGTTTTCTTGGAACACTCTTGGAGAGTGTGGCATACTTGGATGCTTGGGAAAAGAAGGCAAAGGAAGAGTAGGAAAGCGCAAGAGGACATCGATATCAGTAGCTACAACGGGTTTTGCTTGCAGGTATCGAGTTGCATGTATGTTTTCCTCACTAGTTTTGGCATGCATGGCATATGCATGTGGTTTCTTGGTTATGATTTGTCATTGTCATGAAGGATTGTCTGGATTGACAGTGGATTTGCCTAGCCTTGCCATTTCCTAGATAGCCATGGTGTTTTGGGTTCATTTCATTTTGTTTTTTGGTTGGTTCTCATGTTCCTTTAGTTGTGGGTTAAGTTACTAATTCCTGGAGCCTTGGTTGGACAAACACTGTGGAGCACTATAATAGCTTGGGTTGACTTACTAGTCCTAGATCCTTAGTTGGGTAAACACTCTGTAGCCCTTGGTGGGTTGAGTTACTATTCCTGGAGCCTTGGTTGGACAAACGCTCTAGATCTGGACAGCAGTGATGGGTTGAGTTACTAGTTTTGGAAGCCTTGGTTGGAACAAATGCTCTGGAACCCTGGAAGGATTGGGGTAGAGACCAATCTAGTGATGGTGTGTGATGTCTAACTGTGAGGTGGAATCATTGTTTGATGGGTTGAGGTGGTTTGGCCTCTGGAAACCCTAGTTCAGTTTTGATGGATTGTTCCATGAGATCCCACATTCATGCTTGGAATATGGCATGAGGGTGACTAGTTGAAGAGAGATTTGGCTCAACCATGTCTACAGTCAAGTGCTTCATGGAAGTCCCAAACCTGGTTGGCCTTTGCATCATTAATATGAGGTTATTTCTCCTTGTTAATTCATGAGTATTATATTGTATATATGTGGATTATATGGTTGTTGTTTCTTTGGTATTTTTGTTTTTATTATGCTACTTATGAACATGTATTATCACAGTGGCTATGTATGATCTCATCATGTTTTTACTTGTAAATGAATGAACAATGTATTTATGGCATAATAGATGAAATTCCAGCTAATGTGTTGAGGCATCAATGCTTCTTAGTGATTCTCAGATAAGGATGAGACTCCTATGCTCAGTTCTGTGGTTAAGACCTATAGCTTTCATGTTTGTGACTTGTTTGACGAAAGGTAGCTCATGTCTAGTAGGGGTCCGATCTAGTCCTTATTGATGTTTTTTGCAAATGTATCTTTGTTTCACTGTGAAATTTCATTTTTTAAGCTGTCATTGAGTGTTGGGAAGTGAGATAGGCTCTATTCCTGTCAAAATGGCACAAATCCCGGAATCATAGTGACAGCATTAGGGAAAAAAATTCCCCAGAAGCTCCCTTGCCCTTGGTGTAGGAGCTTCTTGAGCCTCCCAGACGCACCTCAGTCCATATCAAGGGAGCGTCCATGGGTTTGATGCACTAAAAATTTAGTTGGTCTCAGGGGTTGGTTACCTAAGTGGTGGGGATGGCTGCTTGGAGTTCTGTTGCTGACGTGGAAGGTATGTGTGATGTGTTATGTCAGTTCCACTTCCTTAACTGACACATAGGGAGTCAAATCATATCATAGTAACTTCTCATCACATGTTTACCCCGATTAGCTAGTTGCTTGGGTAGATGTGGGAGGACGGTGTTACAAAGTGGTATCGGAGTGGGTTACGTTTTCTTTGGGGAAAGTCTGGTTTATGTTCTCTTTGTGTCATATATGATACCATAGAGTGGTATCAGAGTGGGTTATGCTCACTTTGGGTCATATCTGATACTACAGAGTGGTATCATATGCAGGTTGTGCTCTCTTTGGGTCATATTTGATAACACGGAGTGGTATCAAAGCGGGTTTCGTTCTCTTTGGGTGGTTTCTAGTTTATGTTCTCCTTGTGTGATATCTGATACCACAGATTGGTATCAAAGCATGGTTCACCCCTCGGACTAGATGGGTGGTGTGTGGTCATGCATTCATGTCGATTGCATATGTGTTCCTTATGCTTGTAGTCCATGTGATTATTTCATTTTCATAGTGTTGATCATGGTTGTAGTGGTGTTGCCATGTGAAGGTTGATGGTGTTGTGTTTGGGATGTTTCGTCATTAAGTGTATGGCTGTATATGCATTTGTTATGCATTTCGGTATCTATATGTTGTTATGTATGCATTGTCATGGTTATGGTTATGCATGTATGGTAGGTAAAACATGCATTTTGAGGTCATTGTATGCAGTTATGTCATCATGATGATATTAGTATGTTATGATGCTAATGTGTTGGCTGAGATAAAGCAGGAGATGCAGATCATTAAAGGGAAGTTGCAACAATGGAATTCGCAGTAAGAGCATATCATCATACAAGTTTGTATGTTGGGCATGCAAGTATGTTAGTTAATGTTTGTTATAAGCATTAGGGTTACTGATATGCTTGTCATTCTATTATTATTATGGTTACATGTATGATAAATTATAGTTGATTAGTGTAGTCATATGCACATGTGTCAGATAGTCATGAATGATAGTAGCATGTGGTTGTATGCATTGCTATTGCTATTTTATGATAGTTAACTTGATGGTTATGTTATATCATGTTGACGAGCATCTTATATGTTAACTTGTTGTTATATGTTAGTTAATGATTAGGGTTATTGCATTAAGATCTTGATGTTATATGTATCATGCTAAATTGGATTGGCCTATGCAGGTGGTTAGGGTTATGACATTAAAGTATGAGTTTGACTATGTCATCTCTTTGATGTTTGAGTGTTTGATTATGTCATCTAGTTTATTTATTTAACATGGTTTGTTTGCAAGTTAGTTGAATGTTTGATGAATTGCATAATATGACTATGTGTATGTAAGATTGCTCGAAGGAATAATCTTGTTTTAAGATGGTTTTACTAACACATGTGTTGAGATAGCTGATATGTTCTTGAGTGTAAGTAGGTGACAGTTGTAGTGTTATGTCTAACAACTATGAGTTGACTATGGATTATGGCATGATTGTTAGTCTTGTTAAAGGTTGATTTCAAATTATTAGATATTTTGTCTTGATCTTTCAAACATGTAGCTAACATGTGTGTTCAGTTACAAGGCAACGTGATTAGTACAACAATGTAAGATAATTGGTATATTGTTACATTTATTTATGCGCTAACAGTTATGCGTTATGACAGTATGATACAAAGAATTGCATGGCAAAGAAATTTCCATGGAATCTTGAAGAAGGCTCAGGTTGAACCTTTCCCTTGGAAGCACTAGGAACCCATGGGGATTGATTCATGGTGTCTATTGAGAGTCTTGTGCTTTTGGTACCTTGTCATTTGCTTGCGCTTGATTTGCAGTTTTGTTATGTCTAGGGCATGATCATGCCACTTTGTTTGTGGTATCGTATTGTTATTGGTTTTCATGATTTTCTTCTTGTTTGTTTCTTGTTCTTGCCTTTTATGTTTTGAGGGTCTTGGGAATTGGTTTGGAAAGAAGAAAGTTGATGGAACTTTGGTAGAGCTATGTGGAACCCAAGTAATGAGAAACCCTAATGAAGTTGGTGCCTGTGTAATGGAAACTGAAGGTAAGAGTATAGCAGTCGACTAAGTTGGTTGGGTCCATTAGTGTAAATGGATGGTGGCAGGACAATCATGAGAAAGCTAACAGGAAGGGTAAAGTGAATGGATGTGAGGCATCTAATTCCTTGGGTATGTTGGGAATAGTTGTTCTTAATCTTGTCCATGTTGTGCATGGATAAAGGGAGTTTTCTTAACCTTGAAATTATGATATTTGGTAATTATTTTGTATATACCATTGTCTGATATGATCATCGGGAATCGTTCTCGTGGAGGAATGATTTTGTATGCAGGTGAATGGCATAAAAATATTCCCATTCCATGGGAAATCAAGTGAAAAGAGTAGCCTAACAGATCTCTGAGGTCAGTATCATGTGAATATGAATTGATATTATGTGATTATACCATGTCTTTGTTTATGTTATGGATAGGCTAATGCTGAGAGATACATCAATGGAATGAAAACAGTGTGATTTGTGGCATGCTAGGATAAGCATGGATAGTAGAGAGACACTGGAAGAAAGGTTGTCTGGTAGAGGCAGTGTGGTCTTGGATGTGCAGTGTTATTGTTGTGTATATGTTGTGCATATTTTATATTCAATGATTGTACCTATGGTGTTGTGTGCATATTGCATATGCAGTGTCGAATATAGATGGTGATATGCACATGTTGGATATGCAGTGTTGTGTAAATATCGTATTGTGCACATTATGGATATGCGGTGTTGTGTGCATGTTTTACAAGTGGTATTATGTACATATTGATCTAATAATGAAATATTTAATAATTGTTAAGGTATTACAGACTCATGTGTGTGGATTTGCCTATGGTATTTTGTGAAATGGATCAATAAGGTTGTGAAATACATAGACAATGAAGCAATTAAAGAACATAAGAGATAAATACGCATAAACACAGAAAATTTAGTAAGGAGTTCACCCAATACTCCTGGGCTACATGTCCTGGTCCAGGGTTTAGTGCTGACCTCTCTATTATGTCTTAGAAGCAAAGTTTTTTTTTCTTTACAACAGTGAGCTCAATTTGAGTCTCACGCAACAGATGCAAGACAACAAGGCTTTTCTTGGACTCCCCAAGTCTTCCTGAGTACCCAGACTCTCCTTACTGACTCTTTGTCTTTGTTCGCTCTCTGTCCTTGCACCGCCTGCGTCTGTCTTCTGTTTTCTATGGATTTAAAGCCAATCGGCGCTGCCTGTTCACTTCCTCTTCTCAGATTTCTATCTCCTGACCTCTATCCGCTCGAATCCCTCTTCTAAGCATTTTCAATCATGGCATAACGCCTTTAGGGGAGGTGGTCACCTGTTCCACAATGGATGAGTGCATTGGGCCTTTGAAATCCTTGAAACGGCCATTACCTATTTACACAGAGAAATGCGTTCAAACACAGGAAAAACTGCCAAAACATTGTTCATTCGGACTTCAAATATTCATAATTGTGCCCTATTCTCCTATCAGGTCCACTTGTAAGTCGCCATTGCATGTCGCAATGCCCTTTCCATGGTTTCCTCTTTGTATTTAAAAATACACTAAAACACTGAAAAATCCCATGAAAATGGCTTTGGGCAGATCTAAAATATTATGCAATTTCATTCACAAACCTCTTCGGGTCCGGGTTTCATCGCATCGATGCTTCCCTTTGTATTTCATTTAATAAATGAAATACACAGAAATACATTAAAAAAGCCAATTGACAAAGCTCAAATCTTATGAAATGGCGTTTATATTTTCATCGAATCCAGCTAATCACAACGCATATGTATATAACCCCACTCCATTGTGTTTGCCAATTGCGATATCGCGATGTGATTGATCTCAATTGCTTATCGCTCATACCTCAAGCTGTTATAAGCACTCCTTTGTATTTGTCGACTGCGATTCTGCGATGCAACGTGGGTCATCGATCTGCGCGCTTGATCGACGGTCCTTGTTGACTCCGTCAATCGCCATCGCAAGTTCCATATGGTCTTTGCCGATACCCTCCGATAGTCTTTGCCGATTGCAATTTGCTGATCGGATCTGGACCGTTGGTCGGCCAGATCCGACAGCACTTGTGCATTCACTATTCAAGCCACTAATAGCTCTGTTTTCACTGTTTTCTTGTGTTTTTCGCCTCCCGATAGTGTTTTCCGATGTTTCTAAGGGCTCTTCCCATGCAATTGTTTTGATCTTTTGAATGATTTTTGAAGACTTAGAGGGTATTTGGATCCATTTTGGATCACGCCTTCCCACTGAAAAGGGCTTTTGGATCACCAAAAGTTGAATTTCAAGCATCGATCAAGTGAGGATATAACTTCCTCACTTGTCCAATTTCCATCCATCGTGCACTGCTTGGTTTTGAGCCTTTGAGTCCAATTCTAAGGTACTCAATATCCCCCCTATGCATAGTTCTCACCTTTCTGTCTAGAATTGCATCTTCCTGCAACTCGTTGAGATATTCAGGCAACAGATCATCAATAGAAGGCAATTGACTTTGCTCTTTGTGATCTTCAATTAAGGAAGGCTCGAACAGTCACAAATTTTATGCATTAACCACTGAATAGATGTGCATGTAAGCTAGCAAATCAAGGTGAAAATCATTCTTACCAATTTTCTCAAGTATCTTGAAAGGCCCATACCTTATTGGCTTCAGCTTCTTTCCTTCACCTTGCATTTTTTCTTTGCTAATGTACAGCCATACTTGATCACCAACTTGGAAGCTATGCTCCATCTAATGCTTGTCATGCCTTGCCTTGTACTTGGTTTGGCTCTTTTCCAGCTGTTCCTGCACTACCTGATGTATTTCTTGGATCTGTTCAATGAACTTGTTTGCTTTGTCCACATCACTGTGCCCATCAACCGCTATGTCTTTTCCAAAGACAAAATCCAAAGGCGACTTTGGTGTGAAACCAAAACAAGTCTCAAATGGAGATCTCTGTGTAGAAAAGTGCTTAGTACGGTTGTAAGCATGTTGCACATAACACAGATGTTCATCCCAAAGCTTGGGACGCTTGCTGCAATAACCCCTGGGCAACTGGATCACTGTCCTGTTGACTACCTCTGTTTGGCCATTTGTTTGTGGATGAAAGGTTGTGCTCTTATTTAGTCTGGTGTCCATCAATTTCCACAGACTTGACCAAAACCTCCCAACAAATCGGGAATCTCGGTCAGATACTATGGAGGTGGGTAACCCAAAATGCACCCAGACATGCTGAAAGAACAACTTCGTTGTTTGTTCAGTTGTAATCTGCTTGTTACAAGGTATTAAAATACTGTTATGAAACCAGCTTACAAAAAGATAGAAAAGATAGATCAACGCCTTAGAATTCAGCCTCTTCGAGAGGGCAACCTCCTTTACATTACACAAATTAATGATTCCTTCATGATTCAAATGACAAAACCTCCTTTCTATATATAGGAGTCTAAGGAGTCACAATATAACCCAGCCGACCTAACAATAATAATATAAAGGCACAAAAATAACAATAAAGGGATCCTATGGGGCACAGTAATAACAATATGGGGACAATAGGGGCACAACAATATTAATAAGGGATACAACTACAATAGTAATGGGGTAATCATGAGTATTATAGGGACCTAACATGCCCCTCTCCTTCAAAAAAGTGTTGTCCTCAATGCTTGAGTGGTTCTAGATGCTTCTGTATAAAATTCTCATCCTCCCATGTGAAACCTTCAGTAGATAAGTTCTTCCACTTGATGAGATACTCTGAAATTGATCGATTTCGTAGTTGTTAAGTTCTTGTTTCTGTGACTTCTTCCAGTTCCAATATAATTTTTCCTTCCTCATCAAGTTTTGGCAATATTGTTTGAACTGGGAGCTTGTCGCCTATAACCTTCTTTAAACATGAAACATGGAAAATTTGGTGCACTCGAGAAGCTGCAGGAAGCTCCAATTTGTATGCCATAGTACCAATCTTTTGCAACACCTTGTACGGACCATAATAAATGATAATTTATTATCCTTCTTAGCTTGCTTGAAGGACATTTGTTTATATGGTTGTAGCCGTAGGAATACCCAATCACCTACATCAAAACTTCTTTCTCTGCGATGTTGAACTGCCTGTTGTTTCATTCTATTCTGGGCCAACACGAGGTTATCCTTTAAGAGTTGGAGGACTTGTTGTTGATGCTCGATGTGATGTTTCACTGCTTCAACCTCAGAATTTTCTCTTAAATATGATGTGATGGATGGTGGCTAATATCCATAAAGTGCCATAAATGGGGTCATTTTTGTTGTTGTATGGAAGGAAGTGTTATACCACCATTCAGCCAGAGGCAACCATTTGACCCATTGTGTATATTTATCAGATACAAAGCAACGAAGATATCCTTCCAAACATTTGTTTACTATCTCAGTTTGCCCATCAGATTGAGGATGATAAGATGAGCTATGAGCTAACTGAGTACCAAGACAAGAAAATAATTCTGTCCAAAAATTTCCAGTGAAAATGGGATCTCTGTCACTTACAAAATTCTTTGGGTTTCCATGTAGCTTTTGAATTGTTTCCATAAATGCAGTAGAAACTGTACTGGCTTTAAATGGATGTGATAATGCACAAAAGTGTGCATACTTGGTAACTCTGTCAACTACCACCATGATGACACTCTTTCCCTCAGACTTGGGTAAACCTGTGATAAAATCCATTGAAACCTCCTCCCAACGTTGGCTTGGATGGATAAAGGTTGTAATAGACCCGGTGTCTTAATTGTTTCAACTTTATTTTGTTGGCAACCAAACATTCCGCCACAAACTTTTGAATATCTGATTTAAGGCCATCCCAAAAAAATTCCTTCTTAACCCTATGCTAAGTTTTTAAAAATCCTGAGTGCCCTCCTAAGGGAGAAGTGTGCAATTCCATAAGAATCTTTTGCTTGAGTTGGGAATTCTTACAGAGGTATAAGCGATCTTTGTACCATAACGAATCATTTTTCCAGCTAAATGTATCAGATGTACTGGAATCTTGCTGCAACTTTCGAATAATTGCCCACACTTCTTCATCATTCTTCCATTCCTCCCTTGCTTCGTTTATCCAATCTAGTTGGATAATAGAAATGGCGAACAACAATGCTTTCACATCCTCATCCTTTCTTGAGAGTGCATCTGCCACCACATTTTGCTTCCCTTTTTTGTAGATGATTTCAAAGTCATAACCCAACATCTTTGTGACCCACTTTTGTTGCACTTCAGAGGATAATTTGTTCTAAAAAGTATTTAAGGCTATCATGATCCGTTTTTACCTTGAAGTGTCTTCCCATTAGGTAGGGTCGCCATTTCTTAAGTGCATGGAGTATTGCCAACATTTCCTTCTCATAAATAGGTTTGTGTAAAAACTTTCCCTTGATTGGACGACTTTCAAAAGCAATGGGTCTTTCATCTTGCATTAAAACAACACCAATTCCATTTCCTGAAGCATCACATTCCACAATAAAGGTTTTTTTGTGAAGTCCGGTGTAGCTAAGACCGGTGCTTGGCACATTGCCTCTTTAAGATGTTCGAAGGCCTTTGTTGCTTCTAGAGTCCATGAAAATGCATCTTTCTTCAATAATGTTGTTAGAGGTGCTGCTATTCTCCCATAATTCTTAACAAACTTGCGATAATACTCTGTCAACCCGAGAAATCCTCGCAGATGCTTTATGGATGTGGGGATTTTCCATTCCTTAATGGCTTTAATTTTGCTAGGGTCTACCTTAACTCCTTCATGAGATACAATATGACCCAGATATTCCACTCTTGTACTCCAAAGAAACATTTGGAATCTTTTTGCATATAATTGTTTCTCCTTCAATAGTTGTAGCACCCTGTCAACATGTTCAACATGATCCTTCCAAGACTGGCTGTAGATTAGTATATCATCAAAAAATACTAACACAAATTTTCTAAGGAATGGTTTGAAAATTGAATTCATCAAACCTTGAAATGTAGAAGGTACACTGGTAAGGACAAAAGGCATGACCAAAAATTCATAATGCCCTCATGAGTTCTAATGCTGTTTTCAAAATGTCTTCAATCTTCATTATGATTTGATGATATCCTGAATAAAGATCCAACTTGATGAAGTAAATTGATCCATGCAATTCATCCCGTAATTCATCAATGACAAGGATGGGAAACTTATCTTTAATAGTGAGATTTTTTAGCTCCCTATAATCCGGACACATGTGCCATGATCCATCCTTCTTGTGCACCAATACTACTGGAGCAGAAAAAGAACTTTGACTCGGTTGAATTATACCAGCCTCTAGCATTTCTGCAACCATACGTTCAATTTCACTCTTTTGGACATAGGGATATCTGTACGGCCTGATGTTTGGAGGAACACTTCCTGGAATTAGATGAATAGTATGATCATGATTACGCATAGGTGGGAGACCTTTGGGAGTCTCAAATACCTTGGAATGATTGTCCAGGACTTTTTGGAGATCTGGATAAATAGATGATTCCGATGTGGAAACGTCTAGCGAACATAATTGTGCAATTACACCTCTTTGCTCCTTTTTTAGAAGCTTTGTCTACCAATAGAGATGATTATCTTTCCTGGTTTCCTGTAATACCCCTTAATTCCACTCCTTTCCTTCAGCGAAAATTTCATGAAAAGTTCTTGAAAATTAAAAGCTATTGTACCCAAGGATTGTAGCCATTGGACTCCTAATACAACATTAGCACCTCCATTGGAATGGAAAGCATTGGGCTAGTCAATACATATTCTCCCATGGATAGCTTGATATTATGGCACTTTCCAGAGCAATTTATTGTTCCTCCATTTGCAATCATCACTTGACACTCTGGTGCTGGATATAGGAAGCATTTCAATTCTTTTGCTACCTTACAATGAATAAAATTGTGGGTGCTTCCTGAATCAATCAAAACTATTACCTTTTTCTTCTTGATATGTCCTTCTATCTTGATGGTTTGAGGAGTGGTAATTCCCGCCAATGCATTACA
>APFE030980405.1:48021-60082 GCA_000404065.3 Pinus taeda
CTCAGAGAGAAAGTTATGACGATTTTCCCCAGGTCACCTATTTGGAATGTAATTCAGGAGTCTACAAAAAGACCAACTTCCTCAGATCATATCTCTGCAAATATAGCGCGAAAAGCTCTGAAATTCGGACCTGAGGTTCAACGCAATTTTGTCTCAAATGGGTTTATTTCGCTTCGGAAATGTTGCAGAAAAAAATTTATAGCGAAAATGCCACAATAACCTATTTGAAACAACGAAACCCTAGAATCCAAAAACTTTGATACCAAATGTTATGAAACCATAGCACAAAAAGATAGAAAAGATAGATCAACGCCTTAGAATTCAGCCTCTTCGAGGGGGCAACCTCCTTTACATTACACAAATGAATGATTCCTTCATGATTCAAATGATAAAACCTCCTTTCTATATATAGGAGTCTAAGGAGTCAAATATAACGCAGCCAACCTAACAATAATAATATAAAGGCACAAAAATAACAATAAAGGGATTCTATGGGGCACAGTAATAACAATATGGGGACAATAGGGGCACAACAATATTAATAAGGGATACAACTACAATAGTAATGGGGTAATCACTAGTATTATAAGGACCTAACAAATACACATTTTTCTGAACCTGTCCACAATAACATACAAATAGTCATGACCTTTCCTAGATTTTGGCAATCCCCCAACAAAGTCCATGGAAACACTTTCCCAAGGACAAGAAGGAACTAGTAGTGGAGTGTACAAGCATAATTTTCTATTGTTGGTCTTGCTTTTAGCACACATGGTACACCCTTTAATATATCTAGAAACTGTTTCATGCATTCTTGGCCAATAACAGAACCTTTGTAGCTGTGCAACTGTTTTACTTGCCCCAAAATGACCTGATATAAGAGAAGTATGTGCTTCCCGAATTATGTTAACTCTTTCAGTTTGTGGAATGCATAACTTTTCTAAATGATACAAGAGTTGGTCTTTAACATAATAATCCAATTCTTCTACTTATTTGCCATGATTTAAAGTTGCATATACATCTTTAAAGTCTATATCTTGAGCATATTGTTCAATGTAGCTTTCATGCATTACTAAGTTATGCTTAAGTATAGTAGATGCATTTATGATTGGTCTGAACAACATATCTGCAACTTTATTGTGTGTGCCTTTTTTATATCTAATGACTAGATGAAACTACTGTAGAAACCCCATCGACCTATAGTGCCTTGATTGTTGCAATTTAGTTTGTAAGTGCAAATAATGAAGTGGTTGATGATCAGTATGTATAATTGTTTCTTTGCCCGTTAAGTAGTGTTTCCACTTTTTAACACTCTGTACTAATGCATACAATTCTTTATCATATGTGGGATAATTAACTACTGCATAATTAAATGTCTCGGAATGGTAGCATATGGGTTTACCATGTTGCATCAACACTGCTCCCATGGCATAGTCACTGGCATCTGTTTCAATCTCGAATGGTCTTTGAAGATATGGCAATGCTAGTACTGGTGTTGTACTAATTTTTTCTTTGAAGGTGTCGAAGGCTTTCTGTTGTTTGCCTCTCCACTGAAACACCTTGTTCAATCTTGTTAAAGCATGTAGAGCTGCAATTATGGAAAAGTTAGCAATAAAGTTTCTCGAATATTGTGCTGCTCCTAGGAAGGTCCTAACTTCGGAAGCAGATTTGGGTTTAGGCCAGTTCACAATGACTTCTACCTTAGAGGGATCTATCTTCAATTCACCACCCCCTACAATATAACCTAAATAATTTACAGATGTTTTGCCAAATTTACATTTTGATATCTTAACATAGAGATTTTCCCTTTTCAAAGCATCTAGAGTCTGCATTACATGCTTCAAATGTTCTTCCTATGTTTTACTGAAAAGAAAAAAGAAAAAAAAAAAAAAAAAAGTCATTAAATATACAATTAAAATCATCAATAAAAGGCCTGAGTACATCATTCATAACTCTCATGAAAGTGGCAGGAGCATTAGTTAAGCCAAAAGGCATAACTAGCCATTCATACAACCTTTGCTTTGTTTTGAAATAAGTCTTCCATGCATCTTGTTCTATAACTCTGACCTGATGGTAGCCACTACACAAGTCCAACTTGGAAAAGTAAACAGTGTCTTTCAACTGATTTAATAGATCATCTATGTGAGGAAGAGGATAACGATTCTTGATCGTTATTTTATTCAGTGCTCTATAATCAATGCACATCCTCCATAAACCATCTTTCCTTCTCAACAACACGATTGGAGATCCACATGGTGATGTGCTTGGTCTTATGCACCCCTTTTCGAGCAGCTCCTATACCTGCTTCTTGATCTCTGCATTCTCTAAAGTGGATAACCTGTACATTCCGATGTTAGGAAATGGAGCATCTTGCTGCAAATGAATATCATGTGCAATTTTCCTTTTGTGTGGCAGACCTTTAGGTTCTTGAAATAGGATAGCATATTCTGAAACAACTTTTTCTAAATCAGCTTTTTGTTTAGTATCACAACCCTCAAATACATTGGCTTTATCATGGTTCTTTTCCTTTACAACTATCAGTAAAAATTGTTCGCATGAATTTACAATTCTTTTCATCTGCCCTTAGTCTATGAGAGTGTAATTATTTTTGAGTTTATGAGCTCTTACAATATATTCTATTCCATCTTTGGTTAGTTGACACTTATTTTCAACTCCATAGAAAATGGTTTTTCTATCATACAAGTAAGGACTTCCTAAAACAATTCCACATATATCCAAGGGAACTGTGTCTAACTCAACCCCATCTACAAATGTTGACCCAAAAGCAAACCTAAGTTTACATTGCCTAGTCACTTGTAGCTTTGCTTTATCGCATACCCAACCTAATGGATATGGCTTCTTGTGAGGTGTGGTTAATAACCCCAACTTCTTTACAATTGTTTCAGAAATCAAGTTTACTTGTGAGCCACTATCAAATTAAGTATCAATCTTTTGATGCTTGGAAATAACTCTAATATGAAAAAGCTCATGTCGTTTCCTCTCATTTTCTTCATGATCAATAGTTTGTGCAGAATTACTAGTAGATGCTTCAGAATTTCTACATTTTATACCTGTGGATGTGATTGTTATTTCATCACCCGAGTCTGACCCCAAATCTTTCTGAATAGCAGCAACAGTCTTCTTCTTTTTTCCATCGAATTTCTTTGGTTTTAGCTCCGGATGCAAGGACCAGTGATGTTCATCATCATGTCCATCCTTCTTGCAGTGAGTGCATGAAGGTTTGTTCTTCTGTACATCATTTGCCTTCCTCTCTTTCCATTTCTGCTTCTTCCTTTCCTTGTTCTTGCTTGCAGTGGGTTTTGATGGTCCCCTAATATTTGGGTTCACATTCTTGCCTCTAGCCTCTAGATGTGTAGCCTGAACAGATACTTCATCTATGCTAGTAGGGTTAAACATGAGAATGGTGTGCCTCAAATAGCTACGCAGACCACCTATATAATTTAACAAAGTTTCAAGTGAATCTAAAGAAATGCCTAGGATTAAAGCTCTTTCTCTAAATTCCTGGGTATAGCTTTGCACACTTTGCCCCTTTAGTTGGTGAAGAGTTTGCCAACTCATCATAGCTTGTTGCATATAAGCTAGTGGATAGAATTGTTTTTTAATGGCAGAAACAAATTCACTCCAAGTAGAAAGAATTTTACCATGCTTTTTCAAATCAGCTTGCGTCCTGCGTTTCCACCAAACTAAGGCAGTTCCTCCAAGGTGTAGGCTAGCCAACTGAATTTTACTCCTTTCTTAATCAATGTTCTGCACCCTGCAATACACATCAATTTGTCTAATCCTGTTATCTAGCTTTTCTGCATTTAATTCTCCATCATAGACAGGCAAATCAAATTTAACATCTAATTTAATCAAAGATGTTTTCTTCTTTTTATTTTCAGAGCTAGAAGGAGGTGTTGATGGAGGAGGCTTTTCTCCTTTCCCTTTGTCGTCTGGGGCATCTAGAGAAGGCTCTTCTACTCCTTTATCTTGTGTGGAGGTTGAAATACTTTCGCCTCGACCTTTCTTGAACTCTCGATACATCTCTTCTACCATGGCTCTCATGGTCATGAAGCTAACCATGAATTGTGATTATGATTCCATTGAAATCTCTTCTACCATGCTTCTCCTCGGATAGACTCTTCCAATTTCTGGGTTGGCTTCAACAAGTTCTCCTTCTCCCAGTTTGAGCTTCGACCTGGTTAGCATAAAACAAGTCCAGTACAAGCTTGCCTAGCCTCAACAAATCAAAAAACCAAAAGCTCTTATACCACTTGATCTGATAATGAAATCTTTAATAGTTGTTAAGGTATTACAGACTCATGTGTGTGGATTTGCCTATGGTATTTTGTGCAATGGATCGATAAGGTTGCGAAATACATAGACAATGAAGCAGTTAAAGAACATAAGAGATAAACACACATAAACATAGCAATTTAATAAATAGTTCACCCAATACTCCTAGGCTACATCTCCTGGTCCAGTGTTCAGTGGTGACCTCTCTACTATGTCTCAGAAGCAGAGTTTTTTTCTTTACAACAGTGAGCTCAATTTGAGTCTCACGCAACAGATGCAATACAACAAGGCTTACTTGGACTCCCCAAGTCTTCCCGAGTACCCAGAGTCTCCTTACTGACTCTCTGTCTCTATTCGCTCTCTATATTTGCACCCCCTGCCTCTGTCTTCTGTTTTCTATGGCTTTAAAGCCAATCGGCACTGCCTGTTCACTTCCTCTTCTCGGCTTTCCGTCTCCCGACCTTTGTTCACTCGAATCCCTCTTCTAAGTGTTTGCAATCATGGCATAACGCCTTTAGGGGAGGTGGCCACATATTCCGCAACGGATGAGTGCATCGGGCCTTCGAAATCCTTTGAACAACCATTCTCTATTTACACAGAGAAATGCGTTCAAACACAGGAAAAACCACCAAAACATTGTTCATCTGAACTTCAAATATTCATAATTGTGCCCTATTCTCCTATCGGATCCGCCTGTAAGTCGCCATCGCATGTCACAATGCCCGTTCCATGGTTTCCTCTTTGTATTTAAAAATACACTAAAATACTGAAAAATCCCATGAAAATGGCTTTGGGTGGATCTGAAATATTATGCAATTTCATTCACAAACCCCTTCGGGTCCGGGTTTCATCGCATCGGTGCTTCCCTTTGTATTTCGTTTAATAAACGAAATACACGGAAATACATTAAAAATGCCAATTAACGGAGCTCAAATCTTATGAAATGGCATTTATATTTCCATCAGGTCCGGCTAATCGCATCGCATATGTATATAACCCCACTCCATTGTGTTTGTCGATTGCGATATCGCAATGCGATTGATCACAATCGCTTATCGCTCATACCTCAGGCTATTGTAAGCACTCCTTCGTATTTGCCGACTGCGATTCTGCGATGCAACGTGGGCCATCGATCTGCGCACTTGATCGACGATCCTTGTTGACTCCGCCAATCGCCATCGCAAGTTCCATATGGTCTTTGCCGATACCCTCGGATAGCCTTTGTCGATTGTGATTTGTTGATCGGATCTGGACCATTGGTCAGCGAGATCCGATGGCTCTTGTGCATTCACTGTTCAAGCCTTTGATAGCTCTGTTTTCACTGTTTTCTTGTGTTATTCGCTTCCCGATAGTGTTTTCCAATGTTTCTAAGGGCTCTTCCCATGCGATTGTTTTGATCTTTTGAATGATTTTTGAAGACTTAGAGGGTATTTGGATCACATATGGTGTTGTGTGCATGATTGTACATGTGGTGTTGTGTGCATGTGGTGTTGTGTACATGTTGTACATGTGGTGTTGTTTGCAGGGGGTGTTGTGTACATGTTGTGCATGTGATATTGTGTACATGTCGTGTATGTGGTATTGTGTACACATTGTACAGGTGGTGTAGTGTACATGTGGCGTTGTGTACGCATTATGCAGGTGTTGTCGTGTACATATGATGATATGCACATGTTGTACAGGTGGTGTTGTGTACAGGTGGTATTGTGTACATGTTGTACATATGGTACTGGTGTACATGTGGTATGGTGTGCATGTCGTACATGTTGTATTGCGGGCATGCAGTACTATGTATATGCATTATATAGTCATGGTATTGTGACATATGTAATCATTATGTTGTAAACTAGGTGTAGGTGTATGTGTGGTATGTCAAGTGTAGGTGCATGTATTACATGGTGTGTTATGTTGTGTGTACATGTATGCGTGTGATGTATACTATGTGTATGGGCACATGGTTGAGGAGAAGGCACTGGGTATTTTTCGGGTGTGGCCACTGATCCAATGTGCATACGGAATAAAGACAAAGGTAGAAGCTAAGGATTGATTAAAGGATAAGTATCAGTATTTTATTTCAGTTTTATTATGCATGTGATTTATGATTCTGGTCTATGATGATTACATGTGATCTATGATTCTGATTTATGATGGTTACATGTGTTTTATTATTTTTATCTATGATATTTGTGTTTTGAGCTAACTTGATGTGATATGTTTATACACGATGATTTGGTAAAAGATGCTAGGTTGACTTGTTGTGACAGGAAGTAAACAGGATTTCAAGTGTACCTTATTGATGATCTATCAATGTTGGTTATGATTAGGTTGACCCAGGTTCAATCTATATTGTGCACCAACAAAACCCTCAACCACTGGCCCTTTCGGCAATGACATGCAAGCATATCGCAGTCTCACCCGAAGTGAATATGGGAGGATACAGAACTAGGTTTTTGCAGCCTTGACGTGGTGTTTTATATTATCTTTTATTCTTAACTTAATCCAGGTGGATATTGGTGGCCACCCACCTATTCCACTTAGACCTCTAGTCGGTTTCATTTGTTTCCTTGTTTATTTCATCATTTACTATTTTTAGCATTTTTTCAGGTCCTGGACTTCAAGGGCAGTTTTGACCCCCTAAATGGCGTTTTTTCAGGTCTTTTGCATGGCCATTGTTGCAGGCAAGGGCTCATAGCAAATCCTATAGTACTCGGAGAGACCTTTCCAACAATGTATCATACACGTCAAACGGAGATAATATGACCATGTTATGACCCCGAGAAGTTGGTTGCCCAACTAACCCCAATGGGGCCTGCAAACTCTTGGTGATACATCTCCTGGGGTTAGGGTTTTGGTTGTTTAGGTTTTTCTCATGTTTTTCAATAATAAATAGACCCTTGAACCTCATTGTAAGACAGTTTAGAGGCATGTAGCCACCACATCTCTTCTCAGAGATAAGCTACCATTGCCCGAGCTAGTCTTGTTTACATTTTGTTTGTAAGCATATTTCAGTGTTTGATATTAATGAAATGAAATGTTATTTCTACTACATCTTTGTATTTATGGTTATATATTTAATTTGTTGTGTTCTTGTTTAAGTTCAAATCAGTGGTATCAGAGTGGTCTGCTCTTTATATGTTTTTCTTTGCATGTCCTCGACGAGGTCGAGATATAAGGAGTTAGGGTTCGAACTAATCGAGTCTTTACAAGACCAACCTCGCAAATCCCAACAGCCTCCCATGGTGGAAGAGAAGAAAGACGAGGGGGTAGGAGATCCTTTCAAAATCTTGCTCAAAGAATCCCTCAAGTGACAAAGGAACGCGATGATGGACAACTTTGCCCAGATCCTTCAGTGACTACCCAAAGGTGACATATCTACTTACAGAAGCTACTCTGGAAGCACCACAACCTTTAAGGTACAAGTTAGCTTTGACATCCCCATATTTGAAGGTCAAATAGATGCGAACGTCGTAGATAAATGGTTAAATCTTCTAGAATAATGCTTTTCTATTAATGATTGTTGGACACCTAATCCTCAATGGGTTAGTGTGGAAGCCGAATGGACAAAAGGAGTCCAAGAGACCTTGGGATGTGAAACCCAACGGTCACAACAATGTACTATAAATGTATATCAGTTGTTAATAAAAATGTATTGTCATGTTTTATCTTTCCTATCTCTTGCTGCCCATGTGTGTTTAACATGGTATCAGAGCGGGCGATCTCCTGCCCTGCTCAAGTGTGAGCCCCCTGTTTCTGTGGCCTTTGTAAACCAATGCTCTCCTCCTGATTATACTTTTCTGAGCATTTCTTACAATAGAGGTTGTTACCTCTATCATTGCTGCCATTCCTCCGCTGTGAGCAGTCCTGGCCCTCTGCGACTTAAATTCTCTATTCTAAAATCCTATCAGCCATATTTTAGCTGCATTTTCTACGCAGACTAACCCAAATAGAAAATTCTGGTAGCCCTGATGCTTCCACTGACCTGAAAGCATCATTATTCCCCTGCGACTCACTATTATTACACTGGCCTATTCCTTCTGCTACGTTGCTCCTGTAGCTGGTCCCCCTGCATACAAAACGCTCCTCTCTCCCATACATTGCTGAAATTTCAGTGCTTGAAACGCTCCATACGCAGCACTCATATATTTGTAACTCCTACCCTGCCATAACACGCGCAGGTTCATTGTCAAATATTGATTGCTCTACTCCATTTTTTGAAGTTGTTGATGGGAAACTGATGACCTCTTTCGTTGTGTCTGGCTTGTACTTCTTATTCTCCTGCAACATGGTGATTTGGATTATAACATTCACAGTTCGAGAATAACCATCTAAGAATGTATAGAGCTATTTGATGTTTCAGCGCTGACCATATACAAATGTTAAAGATTGAATTCTCTGTCGATTCTCTATCCCTCTAGTTGATTTATTAATTAAACTCTATCTTTTGTACATTGAATGTCTACGTTTATTGAATGTTGGGACCGTGAACCCTCTACATATGTTGAACGTTGAGACCGTGAGAAGAAGCGCTAAACCCTCTGCGTTTGAGCAAACTTTATTATGCGAATTGAACTAATTGAATACTGCGTTAAATGTTGAACGTTGTTTTGTGGAAGAGAATGAATGTTGCATAACCACGGTGCGGTGAACGTGGACTGAGACTCTGCGTGGCATGGTTGCTGGCTCGTAGACCGTGCACGTTGTATTGAAGAACAAACAACTCTACTACAGGCCAATAGTTGTTAATACTGCATTGACTATGGTATGTGTTGGTCTCTGCACTGGAATGTTCGTTGAAGACTCCAACGTATGATGTGTTGAGAACTGATAAGGATCAAAATCTTTGGATCCAGGATCGAAACCCCGGCCAATCATTTCCTCCAGTAGAGAATTTTCCTAGTATATGTAATAACCACTCTTGTCTCTCTTCTTGGTTAATACTTTAATGATTGCTGAAAAAGTATAGACATCACGTTGAAAGCCCTCGTTCAGCTCCAACCATTCAAAGAATTTCATAAATAATTTAGGGCCATGTATTCGTTTAATAATTTGAATAGCTATTTTGGGGGTAAGTTGAGATGAAGCCATGGATAATACTCCATATACACGGCTTTCCCACCATTCCGTTATTTCCACTATGAAGGCAATGCTCCTCACTAGAATATTTTGCGGCATTTTATCTTTTTGCACATATTTTCTATGTCGTGAGGTTGAGACTCCGTAGATGTGGAGACTAGGCGAGAGCTGTCGGCTTTGGATGACCAAGACTGGAGTGAAGACAAGCATTTCTAGAGAGCGCTATATCAGGTTCACTGTTCCTTGGAAATATGTGCTACTATTTCTCTGGTTGTGACTGGTGTATGAACTTCTAAGTTCACTCATTTCACTGCATATCTACAACCGAACTTTACTTGCACTATATACAATTGTGAAGTGCTAAATATTGAAGAAAAAATGGTGAACCCGACGCGAGAACTGAACTGAACTGTAGATGACCGGGCATTTGAGGGCTTCGTAGTGCGGTTCCTGACAAGGGCATCTTCTGGAGCAGCTCGAGGCGACTCTTCCTCTTCCATTATAAAGTCTTTCCCTGTGCCTTTTGCGGAACTCCTGTTGTAGATTACGTATTGTGCGAGCCCTGTATCTGATCCCGAGTCTGGTCTATAAAGAATGTTGAAAGACTTCCAATAAAATACACACCGAGATGTGAAAAGTATTCCAATCAGTGGCTTCTAAAAGCATAAGCGACAACATCAAGTGTACGCCCATCCTTTCAAGAATAATTTCAGTTTATGCTAAGCAAAACGAGTTACAGTTTGTTGTTCCTGGCGGCCTTATTGGTGTGGGTACCACAATAGATCCCACGCTGACACGGGCGCTTGTGGGGTAAGTCCTTGGAAAAGTTGGCGAGCTATCTTATTATATGTTGGACATTTTATTTCTGTGCCATGAACTGTCTTTACATATATCCTAAATTGTGCGTGCGTTAATCCGTTTGGTGAGTACGCTGATCTAATATGCTTAAGAATGTGTTGGTGTATTCTGCTGGTATGGTGCATGTGAGGCATTTAAAATAAACGTTGATTGAAGTTATACACTAAAGGGAGCCCCATACGTGTTGAATTCCACTTATTATATGTTATTATTGTATGGTCTATACATTATGATGGGAATGTACATGTTGAATTCTCTTTATAAAGTGCGTATGTATGGTATATGATGACATTGCCATGATATACAATATATGATGAGTAATGATGAGTAGTGGCTTATATGCTTAGATTGAAGTTAGAAAGTTGAAAATTAAAAGCAGTATTTTATGGAGGAGAGTTCAATCATTTCCTACCTTAAGAACTTAATAACTATTACACGTTGATTGTAATAGTGGTGCACTTGTTATGGCTCTAATTGGTGGAGTATTAGAGTTCATGAAAACTCTTATACAATCTACTGTTGATGACACATTACAAATCAGCGAAGGCTCTCTCTCAGAAATTCAAACATGTCTACAATATGCACAAGAACAGATTGAATTCTTGCAGCTAGAATCTCAACTACAGCTGGAAGAATTACAATAGTGAAGTCATCATTCTGAACCTATTTCTGTTCAGAAGATTGAACCAGACTCCCATAAACAACAAGTCAATAATGTTACAGTTCATTCAGATAAAGCAGCAGTTGAACATGCAGATGCAGAAACTCAGTCTGCACTTCCCAAGCCCATCATCAGACCTTGGGAACAGCTTGTCCACAACAAGCACAAAATTGGTCTTGGATATGACAAGGACTTGTCCTTTCATATTCTAGACTACTCAAAGCCCATTCAGTTTCAGAGTGTTGGATTCATTCATAATAGTTCACCTAATCCTCATGACAGTTCAGCGTCAGCTGTTCCAGACTCTGCCCCTCTTCCACAGCAACAACAACAACAACAACAACAACAGATTGTGAAATGCCAACACTGTGACCAAGTTGGCCATTTGAAAGATCATTGCTTTGATCTTCATCCATGTAAGCACTGTCATAAAACCACCCATTCTTCACACAGATGCTTCAGAAACAAACGTCCTGCAAGAACAAAGATTTATCTTGGATGGATCACTTCTTGGCAATGGGCATCAACAGCCAAGAAGATATTCCAATCACATGTCAGAACTTGTTCTAGAGTATTGAACAGTCTTGCAGTTGAGTTTTCTCCATCATCTCACCTTGTATCTGACAAGGGGGAAATGATGGTTATCTACAAGCTTCAAAGTCACATCAAGCGAGCCTGAGCCACAACCTGCCACACCAATTTCAGAGTTGTAGCCAGAGACAAAGATGCCCCTGAGCATGCCTTTAGTTCGCAATATGGGACACTTCCTCTAGCAGAAGACTTTAGCTTCTTGCCAGTTTCGGAAGAATTCCAGGAACAAAATTGAGAACACTTCGTCTAGCAGAAGACTCCAGCTTCTTGCCAGTTTTGGAAGAGTTCCAGGAATTGCATTAAGCATTCCAGAGTTGTTGGTCATCCTTAAAACCATCACAGGTTGAGACTTCCCTTTTTAGGTTGAAGTTCTCCCTTTTATGCGGGCTGAGACCTCCCTTTCATGGTTGAAGGTTTCCCTCTTCAAAACAATAGGAGCACTTCCTCTAGCAGAAGACTTTAGTTTCTTGCCAGTTTTGGAAGAGTTCCGGGAACTGCACTAAGTGTTCCAGTGTTGGTGGTCATCCTTAAACCACCGCCCTTTATACCAACATTTCAGAGAGCACATTCAGCCTAGTGTTG
>APFE030980411.1:0-18839 GCA_000404065.3 Pinus taeda
GGAAAATTTTTTTTGGACCCTATATTAGGTTGGGTGAACATACCTATGGTTTTCGGTCCATGGTTTTGGACGCGATGGTTTTCGATCCATGGTATTGGATGCTTTAGCATGTATAAATATGTATTGTAACATTGAAAAGAACATAATGAAAAATCAAGCTGGTAGTCCTGGTTTTGGGATCTAGGCGAAAATCTTTGTGTTTATGTGTTTTATGTGTTATGCTCTCGCATTGTTTATTTTCTGTGTTTTAGAATTTGTATGCAGGTAATTTTTGTAGAGGGTTAAAACATACATTTGGTATTAGAGTTGTTTTGGCTTCAAGGGGATGCCTTTGTTGCTAAGGGGTTTTGCTCAGGCCTGTGGTAGACCCTATTCAGTGGGAGATCTGCGAGATCGATTCTGGTGGTGAAAGAAGATGTCGAGTAGTGGAAATATAGAGATCAAGAAATTTAATGGTCAAAGTTTTGAGTTGTGGAAACTCAAGATGGAGGATTTGTTGGTGGATAAAATCAATGGATCATGGTAGTTCCGGGCACTATACCAATGGGAGTGTCTGAAGAAGAATGGAAGAAGTTGGATCGGAAGGCAAAAAGAACAATGCTATTGTGTGTCTTAAATTCAGTATTGCTGAATGTATCAGGGGAAGCTACGACGAAGGCTTTGTGGGACAAGTTAGGGACTTTGTACCAATCTAAGTCTTTGGTGAATAAACTATTCCTATGGAAAAAGTTGTATAACCTGAGGATGAAAGATGGAGACTTGGTGACAGAGCATCTGAATGCATTTAATACTGGGTTAAGTTAGTTAGCATATGTTGATCTTAAAATTTCAGATGAAGATAAGTGCATCAGTTTGTTATGTTCTTGTTTGGTCAATTTAGTGCCCTAAATTTCTCTACATAAATTATCAATCTGAGTATCGTAAATTGATGAAGTGTAGTGTACTATATGTGCTAGATGACCCTTCTTACCTCACTGTTTTTGAGTTTTCTGTTGTTTTGGGGGTTTGAGCCTTTAATTCCTAATGTTCTGCAATGTACTTAACAAAATCTTAAATCTATTGCTGCTAAGAATCTAAGGAAATGAAATGAGAGCTAAAAATGCTTTAAGCTAGATTTGGAAGTAAAGTTTTAACCAAGAAAATGAAAACATAATTTCTCTTCCTGCTCTTATTATGGTTCCAAATCGTGAACTAAAAGGATTTAAAAGTGAAATTGCAACTGTCTACTATGAAAACGGAACTGAAATGAAATATTGAAAGTGAGATTACAACTATTGATTAGTCTATGACAGAATCAAAACCTAATGAAAAACTGAAAATGAAATTGCAGCAAAACTAATTGAAATGCTAAGACTGAAAATGGATTTGCAGCTAATCTACTATGAAAACTAAATAAAATGCTTTGTCACTCTGCTACACAATTTTGGTAGAACAGCCTCCTTGTGATAATATTTTGAGGAACTCCATACTTCATTGTTCTAAGAAAGCAAGACTGAAAATGAATTTTGTGACTAATCTACTATCAAAACTAAATGAAATTCTTTGTCACTCTGCTACACAAATTTGGGAGAGCTACCTCCTTGTGATAGCATTTTGAGGAACTCAATACTTCATTGTTGTACTAAAAATAAAAATGAAATTGCAACAATATTAAATGAAAGACTAAGACTGAAAGTGAAACTGCAACTAGTCTACTAGAACAGCTAAATGAAGTGCTTTGTCACTCTGCTACACAATTTTGGGAGAACTACCTCCTTGTGATAACATTTTGAGGAACTCATATTGTTCTAAGAGAAGGTAAACATAAAAATGCAGAGAAAGACTCATTCATAAATGAAATATTTCACCAGTTAGTTTTGAGATGAACCATAAAATGAAAGGGCTTTTAAAAACATTCACTTATAACATGAGTTACTAAACTAACAAAAAAATGACAAGACAAAAATGCCACTGATCAATTTTAACTAAGAATTCAAAGACTTATGAACAACAAATGAAATAATTACTCTACACTACTAAAACCGAAAGACTATTCTGAACTGAAATAGAACTATTTTGCGTTAGTAAGAAGATGACAAAAACTGCATTATGAACAAAGTTAGAAAATGGTTATAAACATCATGGAAAAAAACATAGTGAATTTATAATTTAACTATGAAAGACAAAAAAGAAATAAAATGTAACCTTAACCAGTCTAGGGGTCCTCTGCAAAGGTCTCAGGTTACTAGCACTTAATCAACACTCCAACAACGCTTTCAGGTATCCATGAAACATGGTATTTATATTAAAAATAGAGAATGAGTTCTTCAAACTATAGAGCAGAAATCTGAACTTAACACATGAGAAAAATCGAATTGGTTCTGCGTTCTTCACACAGGTATTTATAGAGAAATTATACAACTTTTTCAAAGAGAGAAATAAGTTACAACAAAACACGTAGGCTAACAAGTATGTGGAATTCTTGTCCTTGGTTGCTTGGAAACATAAATCTATGGTAATGGCTATTGGATTCAGTTTGTGCAGGTGGCAGATGAAGTCCGTAGCCTCAGGAAACTACTTCGGATCCCATCACTGAGAAACGTGTACAGAACAGAGTCTTGTTTGCCATAGGTTTCTATGTTTGATTTTCCTTTGACCGGAGTCTTCCTCGTCAATCTAGGCCAGATGAATAGGATATGATCCATGCCCTGACATTTTCCAAACTACCTATGTAGTCCTTTTCCCCTCTTGACACCTGGAATCTACAAAAGCATGGAAGTGGCCGCGAAATAGCCGGTTAGCTGCAGAATGTGGTTGCGTTCCATAGCTAAAAGACAAAAAGTTTTTCAAATAGCAAACATAAAAGTATAACCTGTAAATCACTGAAATATACTCCTTTAGGCAATGTGTAATGGTTTTTGATGATAAGGATGCATTTTTTATGGAAAACCAAAGAAGAATGGATGAGAAAAGTTGCTAAGGAAAGGTTAATTTTGGAGCTCAACATACCCCCACTGCTAGACTATTGCATGTCCCCATGCAATCAAAATTGTAAACTCCCTCCTCCTACTGCATTTGTTCTGAGATTTCAGCCTAAACATCCAACCTCTTCTTGCTTTTATTTTCACCGACTGCCATTCTAGGCTTCCTCATGAGAAATTTGTACTTGAGGTTAATAAGTGCCTTGTTTATCTTCTTATTCTTCCTTTTTAGTTTTTTGTTCTTCTTGTGCCATAAACCCAAGTGAAGCATAGTGTTATCATGGATAATCTTATCCAACTTGTTTTGCTCTTTTAAGGCTTGATTTTCTCTTTGGATGTGCCTATTTAGAACTTCTAGCTCATAGATTTCCTATTTAAGTGAGCTAATTAAAGTTTCTTGTGAAGTGGCAGGTTGCTCTAGAATAGATGAAGTCCCTGGGTCTACTGATGTACTCTTTTTTTCCAATGACTCTATGTATTCTTAAATTTGTTGTTGGACTGGATCAATACCAGGGGAGCCTCTTCTTGGGCTGCTCTCAAAGTTATGTGGAGGAGAGTTCTGTGGGCTTTGCTCATATGGAATATTTTTAGGGGACTAAGTTGGATTTTCTCCCTCTAAATCTATGAACTGGGTCTCTTTTGATTTTTCTTTCTTCACTTTGCCCCTGAGTCTATAACTCCTCCTCAAACTTTGGGAGCCTATGATTTCTTCTTCCTCTATAACCTACTTCCTCTTTCCCTTCTCTTTATCTCTCTTGAGCTGATCCCTAATTTTGATTAGTCTCTCAGAAAGAAGTTGTTCATCCTCCTTAGATGATGAAGGTTTAGGAATATTCTTGTGGATTTCCTCAACCTTTTCTTTCATTTTTCTCCTCTATTTTGTCTACTTTCTGATCTCTGTTAATGTTTCAAATATTGGCTCTTCTTCATGGTTTTTTTGTGCTGAAGTTTCAGGGGTGTTTTGAATGGTGATGTTGGTCTTCCTTCTCCTACTTCTTTTTACAAGACTTCCTTCAGGAAATTCTAGAACATATTAGAAGAAGTTTCTTACCAAAAATTTCTCCCATGTGTCCCCTACACTTCTTAAGTGAAATTCAACCAAAATCTTCACTAGCCCATGGTGATATAAAGTGGTTTCTATTGCTTCAATTTTCTTCTGAACATTAGTGGCCATTCTTCGCAAACTATTCAACATGAAAAATGAGATATTGAGGGTTCCATATTCTAGGAAATTCATTAGTAGTCATATGTGATATACAGACATGGAACCAAACCTCCCTTCGCATGTAATAAACTTTTGCAAAATTAATAACATGCTACTTCATTTGCTTTTAAGTGCAGAGATTGGAATCCCTTTCCTAAAAACTGAAGTGTCCATACCTGGATTTTTAAGAATGACCTTCCAAGATTCATCATGAAACTCTTTATTCTTGAACCACCTTTCTCCTAGCTTTGGGAGCTATGTTGCTTCAACAATAAAGGACTCAGTAACTGCAAATTTTATGTCACCTATTTCCACGTCCATTCCATCAAATGATCTGGCAAAGGATTTGGTGATTTCTTTATGGTAACCGTTGAATTTTTCAATGAAAATTAGCCAACCAGCCTTCTATAACATTCCTTTTAGTTGAGGATAACCTTCCATGTACTTCACCCCTATGGGTTCAGTTCTAACGATGAGCCCCATCACCTTTGTTCTCTGCTATTCTTCAAAATTCCCTTCACTGTTTGAGAAATGGAGTGACTGTGTAAAGAGGACTGTGTATACAGAAGTGGAACAACTGGTATATAGAAACAAAAATAACTATGGATATGGAGACAGAATGACTGAATATATGGAAGTAAAATTACTATGAATATGAGATAAAATGACTATACATACAGGGTATATGAAAACAGAGTAGCTGTATGTATACAATGTGTGGAAACAGAGTGTGCACAAGGTATATGAAAATGGAGTGGCTGTATACGTAAACTGTGTGAAAAACAGAGTGAATGTTATACACTAGGTAACAGAGTGTTTGTATGCACAAAATACATGAAAACAGAGTGATTATATGCACAAAAAGGCTGTGGAAGTATAAGAGAAAAACTTGGTGTAATGAATGAACAATCAAGGTTTTGAAGAGTCGTATTCAAATAGGTTATGTTGTTAATCTAACCATTTAACAGGTGTGTTGTAGAAGTCTGATTAGGTACGAGTCATTGAGTTTAAAACGGAGATTGCATCATTAGACCATTTGGCATTAAAGATGGAAGGTGTGGCGGAATCATCATGGCAGTCAAATCTCATAATGATAAATCAAGGAGTCATGTGATTATACAAGTTATACAAACTTATGTTTTTACATTTCTTTTTGAAATAAGTTTTTGTTTTTACCTTTAAAACCTTACCTTCCACTTGCTAATATTTTGTTGTTTCTTCCACAGGTGCTTAGATGTGATTGGTCTTCAAAGTTGTTCTCTCCTCAATTACCTGCACATGAGATTTTATTATGAACTTGCCTCTTTGTGCTTGGACTAATAATCAAACTGTTGCTGCAAAATCAGATTGGCTGCAGAACAGGATTAGCTACGGAATAGGAACAGATGCAGAATGTGGAAACATCTGCAAAATGTAAAACAAAGAACAAAATATGGCTTATGAATGAATGGAATGGAAATGGTTGTATGAGTGAAAATATGACAAGATGATAAATGGAAAATGGAGATGGAAAAAATGTTAGAGAGGAAAAATTTATTGGTGGAATATGGTAGTGGAGTGAAGTGAAACTTTGCAAAAGTAAAACAGAGTGAAAATGAGATAAAACAATGAGTTTTGCAGAATGCAAAGTGAGTCACCATTTTTTTCAGCAAAGGAAATGGAAAATATAGGGTGTCAGAAGCTTCTGATTTTCACCCTGTATTTTCTATATAAAGATGCCAGTCAGTGATTGGTTTTCAACCTTATACAATTTTATTTGTTTTTAGATAGGAAAAAAAAAAACTAAGTTGGTGGAGAAGAAGGATTCTTCTTCACCAACTTCATTTCAGAATTGTTCTGAAAGATATTGATGAACTCCTCCTTTGAGATTGGTTTTTGATAAATTTTCAATCTATGACCATTCACAAGGAGAGGAGTTTGACTTTCATCTATTGTTCTGATCCTTACCACTTCATTACTAAAAACATTTTCAATCTCATATGTCCCAAGCCAATGAGTTTGAAATTTCCCTTGAAAATCCTTAAACTTTGAATCAAATAACAGTGACAATCTCCCTCTTGAAACCTCTTGTCTTTGATGTACTTGTCATGCCACTTAGCCCTTTGTTGCTGAACTAGACCAATCCTTTGAAAAACCTCTTATCTGATTTCATCAAGTTCATTCAATTGCTCCAGTCTATGCTTTTGAGCTTCTGATAAATCCATCACCAACTGGATTGCCATCTTGAAAGTTTTGACTTGGAACTTTATGGGAACATGACTTTCTTTCTATAAACAAGTTCATAGGGTGTATGTCCAGTTGTGTTCCTCCATGTAGTTCTATAGGCCCATAAGGCTTCAGGAAGCCTTTCTGCCCAATATCTTCTATGTAGATGCACAGTCTTGGTGAGGATTCCTTCAATCACTTTATTTGTAGACTCCACTTGACCATTTGCTTGTGGATGATACAGAGTAGATTTCCTATGCTTATTCTTGTACTCCTCCATAAGCCTCTCCATCATGTTGGATGTGAATTGAGATCCCTAATCTTTCACAATTTCTCTTGGAACACCAAAGCAAGTAAAAATATCCTCAAAAAGAAAACTAACTACAAATTTTTCGTTAGCAAAAAGTAATGCTTTGGATTCTACACATTTTGTGACATAATCAATGCATACCAATATATACTTTTTCTGCTTGGATGGAGGATTAATAGGTCCAATAAATTCTAAAGCCCATGTTTTAAAGGGTTCGATAAGTACTTGAGGTTTTAATGGCATTTCATTTGAGGGAGTATGTTTCCCTACCCTTTGGCAGCTGTTGTACCTTCTGACATATTCTCTAGCATCTTTGAAGATGGATGGCCAATAATATCCTAAGGAAATGATTTTATAGGTTGTCCTTTTTTTAGCAAATTGTCCACCACACGGCTCATCATGACATGCTTTGAGAGTATCAGGCATCTCATCTTCCCTGACATACCTTCTGATCATAAGATATGACCCTATTTTATATAATTCGTTAGTGATCCATGAATATCTTGCACTATATTGAATAATATTTCTTTTCTCTCTAGGAAATAAATGTGAAGGTAACTTCCCTATAACCAAGAATTAACAACATCTACAAACCAAGGAGTTTGAGTAGTTACTACAAACATATATTCATCAGGAAACTTATCTTCAACCAGAGAGTCCTCTTTGATATTTTGAATCCTGGACAAGAAATCAACAACTGTGTTTTGTTTTCTAGGTCTATCTAGCACAGTAATGTTGAATTCTTGCAAAAGTAAGAGCCATCTTGTAACTCTTCCATTAGTAATAGGTTTATTCATCAAATATCTAATTGCAGAGTGATATGTATGAATAAAGGTTTCATAGCCTATTATATAGTGTTTGAACTTGTTAATTGCATGAACAACAACTAAGAATTCTTTTTCAGTCACAGTATAATTCAACTCAGTGGGAGTCAATTTTTTACTTGTATAGTAAATCTCATAAGGAATCAAACCTTTTTGTCTCAATACAACTCCTAGAGCTGTATCTGAAGCATCTGTAGAAATAAGGAAAGGAAGTTTCCAATTTGGTCCTCTTAAGATAGGTGCTTCAGATATTTTTTCTTTGAAGGTTTCAAATGCTAGCTAGCAATCAGGATTCCACTTGAATTTAAAATATTTTGTAAGCAATTTGAAGAGTAGAGATGCTATTTTAGTGAAGTTTTCTATAAATCTTCTATAATATCCAGTAAATCCTAGAAAATTTCTAACATCCTTTTGGCAATTTGGAATTGACAACTTCGAAATAACTTCAACTTTAGACTTGTCAACTTTAATCCCTTCTCCCAAAGTTTGATGTCCTAAAACAATACCTTCTATAAACATCATAAATCATTTTTCATGGCTTAGTGAAAGGTTTGTTTCTTTACATCTTTTAAGGACTTTTTCCAAATTCTCCAAAGCTTCTTCAAATGTGTTACCATAAACTGTAAAATCATCCATATATACCTCTACACAATCATATATTAGATCAGAAAAAATTCCTAGTACTACTCTTTGGAATGTTGCAGGTGCATTACATAACCCAAAGGAAGCACTCCATAGGAAAAAGTTCCCCATGGACAAGTAAATGTGGTTTTATCCTGATCCTCGGGTGCTACCTGAATTTGATTATAACCACTAAAACCATCCAAGAATAAGAAATACTTTTTACCTGCTAATGTATCTAACACTTGATCTATAAAGGGAAAAGGAAAGTGATCTTTCAAGGTTTCTTTATTCAATTTTCAGTAATCAATGCACACCCTCCATTTACCATTCTTTTTAGGTACAATTAGAAAAGGAGAAACCCATTGGCTATCTGAAATTGGGTAAATGAAGTTTGCATTGAGTAATTTTTGGAGCTCTTATTTCAAAATTTCCCTAATATTTGGATTCATTCTTCTTTGAGGTTGTTTGATTGGTTTACTATTTTCCTCAATATAGATATGATGGATACAAGTCTTAGGATCAATACCTTTCATGTCGGTATACTCCCATGCAAATGCAACAAAATGTTTTTGTAATATTTTGATTAGCTCTTCTTCTTGTAGTTTCTCCAAGTTTTTGTTTATTTTCAATGTCCTACCTAGAAAAATTTCAATTGTAGAGCTACCAAACTCTTCAATAGAATAGAGAGACATCTGCCTAGATGACAAGTATCCAATATTAGATATTTCTTGAAATTGTGCATGATCATATTCTAAAGATGTTTCAAAATTTTCTAATGTGTTTAGAATTTGACTCTCTTCACTAATTTTTGATATAGTAAAGAGAGGCTGAATATCATCTTCATCATTAATCCATTGCTTGTCATCTATTTCTATTATTGCTTTTGCTGGAGGATACCAAGTAAATTTCTTTGTTGAATTACCATCAGAAATATACATGTCACCAAATCTACAACTAATAAAAGCATCAGCGGTGGCCAACCAAGGTCTTCCTAATATGAGTGGGTGTCCTCCTAAATTATTCTTGGGAGTTAAAATCATGAAATCAATAGGATATTACCAAGAATCTAAGGAGACTAAAATATCTTCTAGCACACCATTTGGTTTAATTACTAATCTATCTGCAAGTTTTAGTAGGGTAGGTGTGTAAAGAAGGTTAGGAAGTTTGAGCTGCTCCATACTTTGTCTACTCATAATGTTTATTGCCACCCCTAAGTCAATCAATATATTTGGAATTTCAATCCCATTTATATGTGTCTTGACAATTGGACTTCCTGGATCCACATATTTCTGCATGGCAATCTTTCCCATCATGATGTCTGCTATCTTTCCTACTAGGTGAATTCTTTTTGTTTCTCTCAGTTTTCTTCCTGGTCATTTGATGCTCAACTCCTTTATTGTCTTGGCTAGAATAGGAATTTCTCTAATGGCTTGTAGGAAAGGAATTTTGATACAAACATTTTTCAATTCATCTAGAAAATCATAATTGGGCAACAAGATCTATTTTTCTACCCCTCTATCAATTTGTAATCTCACGGGAAAAAGAGGTGTAGAAGTAGATGTTGGTTGCTCAATTATAGGACTTGTGTTTATTGATTCTTTTTGTTTTTGTTTTTCAATGTTTTAGTTTTGGAGGGATGTTCCCTCAAAACTTTTATTGACTTTCAGAGAATCCTCCTCAGAAGTGTCTTGTTCTTGAATAACTATAGAAGGTTTTTCCTTTTCTAATATCCTACCAGATCTAAGTTGAACATCATTAAGATCTAGAGGAGTAATCATGTAAGTTGGAAATTGTTGTCCTTCTACCATGTCAGCATTATGAGGGTTTTATTATTGGGGTTTGGTAGTGGTTGGGCAGGTAGCTGATTTGGTTTTTGTTGAAATGGAAGTAAGATTTGAGGATTTTGACCTTGTTGTGGAGGTTGTTGTGGAAATGGAAATGAAAGTTGAGGGTTTTGATTTGGAAGTTGTGGCTACTAATTTGTGGCCGATTTTGTGAGGGAGGATAATTTTGATAACATGGAGGATATTGGTAATATTGGGCAAATCTCCCATAAGGATTTTGTAACCCTTGTGCCCACGGTTGAGATTGATATCGAGATTGATTTTGAGGCCAAGGTTGCTACCAAGAATTCCAGTTTGGTGGGGGTTGAAGATACATGGGATTGTTGAATCCTTGATTTTGTGGCCCTTGGCAAGGTCTTATTGCAACAAAACAAAGAGATTCTATAGGATTTAGAACTGTTTCCTCTTGCTAGATAGCCTTAAGACTTGGGATTGAAGGACAATCCTTGGTCTCATGACTTTCTGAACAAACCATACAAGTTTCTACAATTTTTTCATCTAAAGAACATTCCCTTAGAGCATGTTTCTTTCTACATTTTGGAAAAAGAATGGCTAAAGCATCAGCCTCTGTTTTCTACTTGTTTTGAATTTTAAGGGTGTCTAGCTGCTCACTAAGGCTCCCTAGAATGTCAGTTTTGAACTCATCAAGCATATTGCCAATTTCTACCCTACTTACAGATCCTGTTACAGATTTGTTTGATCTAACAAGAGAAGGATCTATTGGCCCTTTCCCAGTTTCAGATTTCCCTCTTGAGAGATGAACACATAGTTCTGCTATGTCACTCAATGGAAGTTGAGAGATATCTCCCTTCCCCATCATGTTAAGGATATCTATCTATTCATCTCTAATGGCTTTTAACAAAAGAGCTTTCAAAGTTTCTTCATCTAGATTGTTCATTTCTGCTCTTTTCAAATTATATTTGAATATCTCAAGCAAACCCTCTAAGTTTTCATCTTCTTTTTGCATCATTTTGAACACCTCATATTTATGATTGGTAGGCATACAATAATCCAAATATCTATCCAAAAATTCTTGTTTCATGCCATTCCAAGTTCTAATGGATTGAGTGACTAACCCCATAAACCATTTCAAAGCAACCCTTTGAGTGTTGAAAGGAACAATTTGAATTTTTGAGTCTTCTAGATAGTCATAGGTTCTACACAAGACTTCAAACTCAAACAAAAATGTTTCAGGATCCTCACTTCTCAACCCATAAAAGTTTGGGAGGATAGATGGTGAAATGATTTTCATTGTGGTATGTGTTTCCTCATCCACTATAGGGAATCCAAATGAGTTATGTAATTCCCTATTTCCTCTGCCTCCTCCATTATTACCTCTACCTCCTCCATTCTTTCCTCTACCTCTCCCTCTACCCCCTCCTCCAAACAATGTGAATTCTCCATCTTGCTCTTCTTCTACCATTCTAGTTTCTTCAGAGTCAGTATAGGGTTCAACTTGCAAGTTTATTCCCTCTTCCTCTAGTTCTTCTATTAATGGACTATGAGAGAGAGTTTCTACTTTTCCTTCCTCACCGGGTATTCCTAATTATTCAACTACAATAGGCTCCCCTGTAGAGGTGAAAAAGGTCTTCTCTCCTAGGACTATTTTGGTGGATGATGTAGGAGAATATTCTGATTGAATTTTTGCCCCTTGAATTCCAGGAATTCTATGGCTAGGAGTATGAGTCTAGGATGGAGGCGTGTCTTTTCTAACTCTCGGTGGAGTAGGTGGAGTTGTAGGAATCAAAATTCTGCCCTTAGCTATAAATCTACCCCTAGAGTCTCGTTTTCTATGCATGTCATTGTTTTGTTTTGTTGTTTTGTTGTTTTGGTTTTTTTTTTTTTTAATGAATGTAAGAGATAAGGCTACCTAGTTACACTTCCCTGGCAACAACACCAAATGTTTGCTCAATTTAGTGTCTTAAATTACTCTACATAAATTATCATTTCGGGTATCGTAAACTAATGAAGTGTAGTGCACTATATGTGCTAGATGACCCTTCTTACCTCACTGTTTTTGAGTTTTATGTTGTTTTGGGGGTTTGATCCTTCAATTCCTAATGTTCTAGAATGTACTTAACAAAATCTTAAATATACTGATGCTAAGAATCTAAGGAAATGAAATGAGAGCTAAAAGTGCTTTATGTCGGATTTGGAAGTAAAGTTTTAACCAAGAAAATGAAAACATAATTTCTCTTCCTACTTTTATTATGGTTCCAAATCATGAACTAGAAGGATTTAAAAGTGAAATTGCAACTGTGTACTATGAAAACAGAACTGAAATGAAATACTGAAAATGAGATTACAACTATTGATTAGTCTATGGAAAAATCAAAACTTAATGAAAAACTGAAAATGAAATTGGAGCAAAACTAATTGAAATGCTAAGACTGAAAATGGATTTGCAGCGAATCTACTATGAAAACTAAATGAAATTCTTTTTCACTCTGCTACACAATTTTGGGAGAACAATCTCCTTTTGATAACATTTTGAGGAACTCCATACTTCATTATTCTAAGAAAGCAAGATTGAAAATAAATTTGTGACTAATCTACTACGAAAACTAAATGAAATGCTTTTTCACTCTGCTACACAATTTTGGGAGAAATACCTCCTTGTGATAACATTTTGAGGAACTCAATACTTCATTGTTCTACTAACACTGAAAATGAAATTGCAACAAAATTAAATGAAAGACTAAGACGGGAAGTGAAATTGCAACTAGTCTACTATAACAGCTAAATGAAGTGCTTTGTCACTCTGCTACACAATGTTGGGAGAACTACCTCCTTGTGATAACATTTTGAGGAACTCAATACTTCATTTTCCTAAGAGAAGGTAAACATAAAAATGCAGAGAAAGACTCATTCATAAATGAAATATTTCACCACTTAGTTTTGAGATGAACCATCAACTGAAAGGGATTTTAGAAACATTCACTTATAACATGAGTTACTAAACTAACAATAAAATGATGAGACAAAAATGGCACTGATCAGTTTAAACTAAGAATTCAAAGACTAATGAACAACAAATGAAATAATTACTCTGCACTACTGAAACCGAAAGACTATTCTCAACTGGAATAGAACTGTTTTGCGTTAATAAGAAGATGAGAAAAATTGCATTATGAACAAAGTTAGAAAATGGTTATAAACATCATGGAAAAAAAACACAGTGAATTTAAAATTTAACTATGAAAGACAAAACAAAAATAAAATGTAACCTTAACCAGCGCAGGGGCCCTCTACAAAGTTCTCAGGTTATAAGCACTTAATAAACACTCCAACAACGCTTTCAACTATCTGTGAAACACAGTCTTTATATTAAAAATAGAGAAATAAGCTACATCAAAACATGTAGGCAGGCAAGTATGTGGAATTCTTGTCCTTAGTTGCTTGGAAACATAAATCTATGGTAATGGCTGTTGGATTTAGTTTGTGCAAGTGGCAGATGAAGTCTGTGGCCTCAGGAAACTACTTCAGATCCCATCACTGAGAAACGTGTACAAAACAGAGTCATGTTTGCCATAGGTTTCTATGTTTGACTTCCCTTTGATCGGAGTCTTCCTCGTCGATCTAGGCTAGATGAATAGAAAATGATCCTGCGGAACAGCCAGTTACCTGCAGAATGTGGCTGCATTCCGTAGCTAAAAGACAAAAACTTATTCAAATAGAAAACATAAAAGTATAACCTGTAAATCACTGAAATATACTCCTTGAGGCAATGTGTAATGGTTTTTTATGATAAGGATGCATTTTTCATGGAAAAGCAAAGAAGAATGGGTGAGAAAAGTTGCTAAGGAAAGGGCAGTTTTGGAGCTCAACAGTTCTCTACTAGATTCGTGGGATAGTCTGGTCATTGCAATAGGTAGGAATGCAACTGCCTTGTAGTTTGATGAAATAGTCTCATCCTTGTTGATGGAGGACATGAGACAGAAAAATATGGAGAGCCAGAATGGTGATGCTTTGTTTGTACGAGGACGGTCCCAGAATAGAAACAAAAATAAGTCATCAAATGGGAGATCTAAATCTATAGGGAGATCTCAATCTCTAGGAAAACCTGTAAAGGTGGTGTGGTGGAAATGTGGAAAGGAAGGGCACTACAAAATGCACTGTAAATATAAAGCTCCTGATAAAGGAAAGGGATCTGATGATGCTCCTTCTGCAAAGGCGAAAACCACCTCAGGTGAAGGTGGGGATGTGTACTTGGCTTATCCAAGTACACATGTAGATCATGAGGCATGGTTGATTGACTTAGGTGCATCCTTTCACTTCACTCCCCATAGAGAGTGGTTCTACGATTATGAGAAATACGATGGCGGTGATGTATTCTTAGGGGATGATAGGAAGGCTAGAATCGTTGGTCACGAAAAAGTGAAGTTGAAGTTGCAAGGTGGAAGGGTTAGAACACTTCCGATTGTTCTGCATATTCTTGCATTAGCTAGAAATTTGATTTCTGTAAGCAAGCTAGATGATGTAGGTGTAAAACCAGTGTTCGAGAAGGATACCTGAAAAATGGTTCAGGGGGCACTGGTATTGATGCGGGGAGTTCGAATTGAACTCTGTACAAGCTGTAAGGAAGCACTGTTGTTGATGGGTGCAATAGATTTGTGGTTCCTCAAAGTGGAGTAGAAAATATAGTGGTCTCTGGAGAGAAGACCATGCTCTGGCATCAAATGCTTGGACATATTGGAGAGAAGGGCCTTCAAATACTTCATGGTAAAGGTATGGTAGAAGGTATGAGTAATAGCTCTCTATATTTTGATTTCTGTGAAAATTGTGTATATCCCTCTGGTGGTAAGAGGGTGAAACAGATATTAGAACTTGTGCACAGTGATGTGTTTGGACCTTTGAAGGTTCCATCATTGGGTAAGTCTGTGTACTATATATCATTTATAGATGACTTCTCAAGGAATACATGGATATATTTCCTTAAGAAGAGATCTGAAATCTTTGATAGGTTTAAAGAATTTAAGGCTTTGGTGGAAAACCAAACAGAGAAGAAGATAAAGTTGCTGAGGATAGATAACAGTGGAGAGTTTTGCGGTAAGGAATTTCAAGAATTCTGTAAGAAGTGTGGTATAGCACGGCAGAAGACTACTTCATATACACCTTAGAAAAATGGAGTTGCATAAAGAATAAACAAGATGTTGATGGAAAGGGAAAGAAGCATGCTCAGTAGTGTCAGGTTAGGACAGGAATTCTGGGTAGAGGTGGTGGAGATAACATGTTACCTGGTAAACATATCACCTTTATCAGCGTTGGAGGATAAGACTCCACAAGAGGTATGGACTGGTAAGAAACCCTCTCTTTCACATCTGAGGGTATTTAGATGTGATGCATATGTACATGTTCCAAAGGAGAAAAGAACCAAGTTGGATAGTAAATCTGAAAAGTGCATCTTCATTGGGTATAAGGATGGTTTAAAGGGTTATAAGTTTTGGAACCCAGTAACAAGGAAGGTTGTGTACAGCCGAGATGTGGTGTTCAAAGAGGTAAAAGATGTTAATTAAACATGAAGTCCAACCAAAGGAACTTGAGAGGATAGAGTTTGAGCTTAAGGAGGAAGAATTAGACTCTACAGCAGAGGAGGAAACAGAAGATGAAGAGCGACAAACTCTGGGTGTGAGAAAATCAGTTCGAGAAAGAAGGCAGCCAGAAAGATATAGTCCATCTTATTTCTATTCAAATTTTGCTTTATCTATTACGGATGATGATCTTAGAATTGTGAAGGAAGCAGTAGATTCAGATGACAGAAAACTATGAAAAGGCCATGGTTAATGAAATGGCATCTTTGCACAAAAATGAGGCTTGGAATCTGGTGGAGTTGCTGGCTGGAAGGAAACCCGTTGGAAGCAAATGGGTGTTCAAGAAGAAGACAAATGAAAAAGGAAAGGTGGAGAAATACAAAGCTCGGTTGGTAGAAAAAGGTTATTCCTAGGTGCCAAGAATTGATTTTGGTGATATGTTTTCTCCTATTGCCAAGGTAACTTCTATTAGATTACTTTTATCAATTGTTGCTGCTTTTTATTTTGAGGTAGAATAGATGGATGTGAAGACAACATTTCTTCACAGGGATCTATAAGAGGAGATCTACATGAAGCAACCTGAAGGATTTGCGGTGAAGGGTAAGAAAGAACTAGTACGCAAGTTAAAGAAGTCTCTGTATGGGTTAAAAAAGTCACCAAGGATGCGGTATCAGAAATTTGATACATTTATACAGGGACTTGGCTTCACCAGAAGCAAAGCAGATCATTGTGTGTATTTTAAATTAATTGGTGACCATGTTATTTATCTGGTCTTGTATGTGGATGATATGTTTTTGGTTGGAAATGACAAAGAAATTATCCAGGATTTGAAGACCCAATTGTCCTCCAAATTCGACATGATGGTGATGTAAACTATATTTTGGGCATGGAAATTAAAAGAGACCGGAAAAAGAGGAAGCTCTGGTTAAACCAGAGGAAGTATGTTGAAACAATATTGCAGAGGTTTAATATGTAGGATCGTAAACTGGTGAAGGTTCCTATTCTTGTAGGTGTGAGGTTACGTGCTGAACAATGTCCCAAGACACAAGAAGAGGAAGAGGACATGTACCGTGTTCCATATGCAAGTGTAGTCAATAGATTGATGTATGCAATGGTCTGTACTAGACCAGAAATTGTACATGCAGTGGGAGTATTGAGCAGGTTTTTGTCAAAACCAGGGAAGGAGCACTAGACAACAGTGAAGTGGGTTTTCAGGTATTTGCATGGCACTAGTGATTATGGTTTGTGCTACCAAGGAAGACTAGGATTGGACAGAGTGTTGGATATTCATGGCTTTGTTGATGTAGACTGGCCTAGAGATCTAGATCAAAGAATATCTACAAGTGGGTATGTGTTTAACCTATTTGGAGGTGCAGTCAGTTGGATGAGTAAGAAACAATCTGTAGTGGCACCTATCAACTATAGAGGCAAAATACATGGCAGCCACTCATGCAAGCAAGGAAGCAGTTTGGTTGCAGAGATTGTGTTCAAGTATGGGATTAGTACAGGGAGCTATAAGGATAGACTATGCAGCCAAAGTGTAATTTTCTTGGCAAAGAACCCTGCATATCATTTAAAGACAAAGCACATTGATGTTCAGTATCACTTTGTGAGGGACATGATAGAGGACAAAAGGGTGTTGCTGGTAAAGGTGGACATTTTGAAGAACACTATAGATGCATTGACAAAATCTATGAGCTCTGAGAAGTTCTCATGGTGTAGAGAAGCAATGGGCATTGCAGTGCTGGATAAATGACTAAGCTCTCCTGTGGCCCCCTGTGGAAAGAAAACAACAAGTGGGAGAATGTTGGGTTGTGTTATATTATTTCCAGAACTAGCCCACGTAGTCAACCCAGGGGTTAGAAGGGGGGGTGGAGCCCCCCTTCGGTGTGTTGATTATGTAGTGGGGGGAGGGTTGTAGGTTTTAGCCCCATACAGAAATTACCTACATGCGAATTCTAAAACACAGAAAATAAACAATGTGAGAGCATAACACATAAAACACATATACATAGATATTTTCCCCTGGATCCCAAAACCGAGACTACCAGCTTGATTTTTCATTATATTCCTTTCAATGTTATAATACATATTTATACATGCCGAAGCATCCAATACCATGGACCAAAAACCATCGCGTCCAAAACCATGGGCCAAAAACCATCACGTCCAAAACCATGTGCGAAAATCATGCACACAACCGTAGGTAGGTCCACCCAACCTAACATAGAGTGGGGTTACCTACACCCCTCAAACCCCCTGTGACTCCCCCCGCTATGCAATCGGCGTAACAAAGGGGGCTACACTCCTCAAACCCCCTGTGACTCCCCCCGCTACACAATCGGTGCAACGAAGGGGGCTACAACCCTCAAACCCCCTGTGACTCCCCCCGCTATGCAATCGACACAACGAAGGGGGGGCTTCACCCCCCTTCTAACCCCCCGGTTAACTACATGGACTAGTCATGGAAAGAATATAACACAACCCAACATTCTCCCACTTGTTGTTTTCTTTCCACAAGGGGCCACAAGAGAGCTTAGTCATTTATCTAGCCCTACAATGCCGATTGTTTCTCTACACCAAGAGAACTTCTTAGAGCTCACAGATTTTGTCAATCCAACTGCAGTATTCTTCAAAGTGTCCACCTTTACCAGCAACACCTTTTCGTCATCTATCATATCCCTCACAAAGTTATACTAAACATGAATGTGATTTGTCATTGAATGATATGCAGGGTTCTTTGCCAAGAAAATTGCACTTTGGCTATCACAGTGTAACTTTATAGCTCCCTGTACTAACTCCATATTTGAACACAATCTATATAAGCAAATTGCTTACATTAGTGGCTACCATGTATTCTGCCTCTGTAGTTGATAGTGCCACTACAGATTGTTTCTTACTTATCCAACTAACTGCACCTCCAAATAGGTTAAACACATACCCACTTGTAGATCTTCTCTGATCTAGATCTCCATCCCAGTCTTGATCCAGGTGGATATTGGTGGCCACCTGCCAAGTCCACTTGGACCCCCACCATTATCTTTCTCTGCATTTTCAGTTTCCTTAATTGTAGCACAACTTACTATTTTTAGCAGTTTTTTCGGGTCCTGAACTTCCGTAGCCATTTTGAGGCCCTAAACAACGTTTTATGGGGAATCCAGGGGCAACATGGGTCCATGGAATGGACCGATGTTGCCCGTTCCAACAATGATAGTGCTCGAATAGATCTTTCTAGTGAGCTATTGTACGCGTCAAATGGAGATCATATGCCAAAGTTACGACCCCGGGAAGTTGATGTACCAACTTACCCCCAAACGGGGCCCACAATTTGGCGTTT
>APFE030980411.1:24765-34957 GCA_000404065.3 Pinus taeda
CTAGGGTTAGGTTTTGGAATGTTAAGGGTTTTTCATTGTTTCTCAACAATAAATAGGCCTTCGAGCCTCATTGTAACACAGTTCAGAGGCATGTACCCGTCACATCTCTTCTCAGAGATAAGCTACCATCGCCCTAGCTAGTTTATTTCCATTTCTGATTGTAAGCATGTTTCAGTATTTTCCATTAATGAAATGAAGTATTATTTCCGCTGCATCTTTGTGTATATGGTTATCTCTGTAATTTGTTGCGTTCCTGTTTAAATCTGGATCAAGTCTACATCAACAAAGCCATGGATATCCAAAACTCTCTCCAATCATGGCCTTCCTTGGTAGCACAAACCATAATCACTAGTGTCACACAAATACCTGAAAACCCGCTTCACTATTGTCCAATGCTCCTTCCCTGGTTTTGACATAAACCTGCTCAATACTCCCACTACATATGCAATGTTCGGTCTAGTACAGACCATCGCATATGTCAGGCTACCGACTGCACTTGGATATGGAACATGGGACATATCCTCTTCCTCTTCTTGTGTCTTGGGACACTGTTCAATAGATAACTTTACACCTACAAGAATAAGAACCTTCACCAGTTTACTATCGTGCATATTAATCCTCTGCAATATTGTCTCAACATACTTCCTTTGGTTTAACCAAAGCTTCCTCTTTGCTCGATCTCTTTTAATTTCCATGCCCAAAATAAAGTTTGCAACACCAAGATCTTTCATGTCGAATTTGGAGGACAATTGGGTCTTCAAATCCTGGATAATTTCTTTGTCATTTCTAACCAACAACATATCATCCACATACAAGACTAGATAAATAACCAAGTCACCAATTAGTTTTAAAATACACACAGTGATCTACTTTGCTTCTGGTGAAGCCAAGACCCTGTATAAATGTATCAAATTTCTGATACCACACATCCTTGGTGATTGTTTTAACCCATACAGAGACTTCTTTAACTTGCATACTAGTTCTTTCTTACCCTTCACTACAAAGCCTTCAGGTTGCTTCATGTAGATCTCCTCTTCCAAATCCCCGTGAATAAATGTTGTCTTCACATTCATCTGTTCTACCTCAAAATCAAAAGCAGCAGCAACAGACAAAAGTAATCTAATAGAAGCTACCTTGGCAATAGGAGAAAAAATATGACCAAAATCAATTCCCGACACTTGGGAATAACCTTTTGCTACCAACCGAGCTTTATATTTCTCCATTGTTCCTTCTGCATTTGTATTCTTCTTGAACACCATTTTCTACCAATGGGTTTCCTTCCAGTTGGCAACTCCACTAGATCCCAAGCCTCATTTTTGTGCAAAGATGTCATTTCATCAACCATGGCATCTTTCTAGAGTTTTCTGTCCTTTGAATCTACTGCTTCCTTCACAGTTCTAGGATCATCATCAGTAATAGATAAAGAAAAATTTGAACAAAAAAAAGATGGACTATACATTTCTAGCTGCCTTCTTTCTCAAACGAATCTTCTCACACTCAGAGTTTGTGGCTCTTCATCATCTGATTTCTCCTCCGTTGTAGTGTTTGATTCTTCCTCCTTAAGCTCGAACTCTATCTTCTCAGGTTCCTTTGGTTGGGCTTCATGTTTATTAACATCTTTTACCTCTCTGAACACCACATCTCAGTTGTACACAACCTTCCTTGTTACAAGGTTCCAAAGCTTATAACCCTTTAAACCATCCTTATACCCAATAAAGATACACTTTTCAGATTTACTATCCAACTTTGTTCTTTTCTCCTTTGGAACATGTACATATGCATCACATCCAAATACCCTAAAATGTGAAAGAGAGGGTTTCTTACCAGTCCATACCTCTTGTGGAGTCTTATCCTCCAATGCTTATGAAGGTGATCTGTTGACTAGGTAACATGCAGTCTCCACCGCCTCTACCTAGAATTCTTGTCCTAACCCAGCACCACTGAGCATGCTTCTTGCCCTTTCCATCAACGTCTTGTTCATTCTTTCTGCAACTCCATTTTGATGAGGTGTATATGGAGTATTCTTCTGTCGTGCTATACTACACTTCTTACAGAATTCTTCAAATTCCTTGCTGTAAAACTCTCCACTGTTATCTTTCCTCGTCACCTTTATCTTCTTCTCTATTTGATTTTCCACGAGAGCCTTAAATTCTTTAAGCCTGTCAGAGACTTCAGATTTATTCTTAAGGAAATATATCCATGTATTCCTTGAGAAGTCATCTATAAATGATACATGATACATAGACTTACCCAGTGATGCAACCTTCACAGGTCCAAACACATCATTGTGCACAAGTTCTAATATTTATTTCATCCTCTTACTAGCAGAGGGAAAACTCACCCAATTCTGCTTCCTATATACACAATTTTCACGGAAATAAAAATCCAGAGAGCTATTACTCATACCTTCTACCATACCTTTACCATAAAGTATTCGAAGGCCCTTCTCTCCAATATGTCCAAGCCTTTGATGCCACAGCATGGTCTTCTCTCCAGAGACCACTAAATTTTTTGCTCCACTTTCAGGAACCACAAAGCTATTGTACCCATCAACAACAGTGCTACTTTGTAGCTTGTACAGAGTTCCAATCTGAACTCCCCGCATCAATATCAATGCTCCCTAAACCATCATGTAGGTATCCTTCCCGAACACTGTTTTTACACCTGCATCATCCAGCTTGCTTACAAAAATCAGATTTCTGGTTAATGCAGGAATATGCAGAACACCCGGAAGGGTTCTAACCCTTCCACCTTGCAAATTCAACTTTACTCTTCCATGACCAATGATTCTAGCCTTCCTGTCATCCCCCAAGAATACATCACCACCATCATATTTCTCATACTCGCAGAACCACTCCCTATGGTGAGTGAAGTGAAAGGATGCACCTGAGTCAATCTACCATGCCTTATGATCTACATTTGTACTTGAAGAAGCCAAGTACACATATCCACCTTCATCTGAGGTGGTATTCGCCTCTATAAAAGGAGCATCATCAAATCCCTTTCCTTTATCAGGAGCTTTAGATTTACAGTCCCTTTTGTAGTGCCCTTCCTTTGTGCATTTCCAGCACACCACCTTTATAGGTTTTCCTAGAGATTTAGATCTCCCTCTATATTTAGACCTCCCACTCGATGACTTATTTTTGTTTCTATTCTAGGACCATCCTCGTACAGACAAGGCATCACCATTCTAGCTCTCCATATTTTTCCATCTCATATCCTTGGTCAACAAGGATGAGACTATTTCATCAAACTGCAAAGCAGTTGCATTGCTACCTATTACAATAACCAGACTATCTCACAAATCTGGTAGAGAACACAACAAACTAATGCACTTATCTTCATTTGAAATTTTGATATCAATAGACGATAACTGAATTACCACAGTATTAAACACATTCAGATGCTCTGTCACGGAGTCTCCATATTTCATCCTCAGGTTATACAGATTTTTCTGTAGGAACAATTTATTCATCAGAGACATAGATTGGTACAAAGTCCTTAAATTGTCCCACAAAGCCTTCGTTATAGCTTCCCCTGATACATTAATCAATACTGAATATGAGACGCATAATCATATTGTGCTCTTTGCCTTTCGATCCAACTTCTTCCATTCTTCATCGGACACTCTCGTTGGTTTAGTACTTGGATCTACCGCGATCCACTGATCTTTATCCACCAACAGATCCTCCATATTGAGTTTCCACAACTCAAAACTCTAACCATTAAATTTCTCGATCTCTATCTTTCCACTCTTCACCATCATCTTTCACCACCAGAATCGATCTCGTAGATCTCGCACTGAACAGGGTCTACCACAGGCCCGAGTGAAACCCCTCAGCCACAAAGGCATCCCCTTCAAGCCAAAATAGCTCTAATACCAAATGTAGGTTTTAACCTCGTACAGAAATTACCTGTATATGAATTATAAAACATAGAAAATAAACAATGCAAGAGCATAACACATAAAACACATATACACAGAGATTTTCCCTTGGATCCCATAATCAGGACTACCAACTTGATTTTTCATTATATTCCTTTCAATGTTACAATACATACTTATACATGCTGAAGCATCCAATACCATGGACTGAAAACCATCACGTCCAAAACCATGGATCAAAAACCATCGCGTCCAAAACCATGTGCGAAAGTCATGTACACAACCATAGGTAGGTCCGCCCAACCTAACATATGGTCCAAAACCAAAATTTTCCAAGGCGCTACCCCAAACCCCATGAGTTTGGTTTACTTGCACCCCTAAAACCCCCTGTACTCCCCCCCCCATGCTCGCAATCGGACAACGAAGGGGGGCTTGCCCCCTTCTAACCCCCGGTTAACTGAGTGGGCTAGTCATGGAAAGAATATAACACAACCCAACAAGGGTCACAGGGGGTTTGAGGGGTGTAGGTAACCCCACTTTATGGGGTCCGAGGTAGTACCCTAGAAAATTTTGGTCTTGGACCCTATGTTAGGTTGGGTAGACCCACCTATGGTTTTGTGCATGATTTTCACACATGGTTTTGAATGCAATGGTTTTCGGTCCATGGTATTGGATGTTTCGAAATGTATAAATATGTATTGTAACATTGAAAGGATTATAATGAAAAATCAAGCTGGTAGTCCCAGTTTTGGGATCCAGGGGAAATCTCTGTGTTTGTGTGTTTTATGTGTTATGCTCTCACATTGTTTATTTTCTATGTTTTAGAATTCGTATGCAGGTAATTTATATACCAGGTTAAAATCTACATATCAATGGGTTTCAAGTATCATTCAGAGATTGGATTGATTTTGATGATCCTTGGTCATTGGATGAAGCTATCAGGAAATTAAAGCATTGTTATGAGTAGTCAAAGTGAAAATATGAACCTAAGTGTGACTGGAAAGGGAATGAGAAGGCTAAGGGAAAATGGCTTCAGAAGTGGGGAATACTCAAGATGCAGGAGACAAAGAGAATGTGGCTCCTTACAAGAAGTTCAACACAACTAAGAAAGGACATGGGTCTCATCCTAGAGATTAATAGAATAAAGGTAGTGGCAGAGAACCATTATAGTGTTAGATTTATGACAATGATCATCACAAGAGGGATTTTCCATTATACCAAGGAAATATGCCTAAGATATATAGTTCTCAAGAGGCACAAATAGTTGAGGATATTGGTAAGATAATTCCTCAGATCAATGAAGTACTTAATAATAGGAAAGTGGATCATCAGACATTCATTAATGATACGGAAGGTAAGCTTTCTGATCAAGCTTTTTCCATTTTGATTGATCCTAAATCTAATTATATTTATGTTAGTCTTGAACTAGTGGATAACTTTTGCTTGAGTAAAGGTGCATGCAAAATCTTGGTTTGTGCAGTTGGATATAGGGACAAATAGAAGAGTTCATCATTTGGTGAGATCTTGTGCATTGAAGCTGAATGGTATGCCTACATTGGCACATCTAAATGTGATTCTTTTGGGTTCTTATGTTATGATTTTGGGCATGGATTGGATGTTCACTCATAGAACCAAGGTATGTTTTTATGAGAAGGCCATTGAGTGCCTGGATTATGATGGATAAAGGATAATCTTGCAGGGAAGGAAGAAGCCTATATCAGTAATAATGGTTACAACTATACAAGCTAAGCGCAATAGAAGGAAGTGGTGTGCATTGCATTGTTTGTCATGCATATTTCTGGTGACAAAGGGAAGTATGTGGAGGGTGATGAAGTCCTAAAGAGGTACCCTATTTTGCATCAATTTTAGGATATGTTTCTTTTAGGGATTTCAAAGTTACCACCTCATAGGAAAGTGAATTTCTCTATTGAGTTGTTACCAGGAGCAACACTAGCATCAAAGGCACCTTACAAGATGAGCACTCTAGAGTTGATGGAAATGAAGTACCTTAAAGAAATTCTTGATAAGGGATACATAAGACCAAGTATCGCCTTGCGGTGCACAAGTGTTTTTTGTAAATAAGAAAAATGGTACTCTCATATTATACATTAATTACAGACAATTGAACAACGTGACGATCAAGAACATGTATCCTTTACCTCAGATTTATGACATGTTTGATCAGCTGAAGGGAGTAATTTTATTATCAAAGGTTGACCTCAGATCAGGACATCATCATGTGCACATCAAATAAGAAGATATCTACAAGGTCGCATTCCATACTAGGTATGGACATTATGATTTTTTGGTGGTTCCTTTTGGTCTTATTAATGCTCCAGTCACCTTCATGTGTTTGATGAGAAATGTGTTGTGTCATTATTTGGACAAGTTTGTGATAGTGTTTATTGATGATATATGGATATACTCCAATAATGAGGAGGCACATGTAGAGCACTTGGAATAAGTGTTGAGATTTTTGAGAGAGAATTAGTTGTATTCCAATCTTAGAAAGTGCATTTTATTTTAGACTTAGATTCATTACTTGGGATATGTTGTTTCTAAGGAAGGTATAACAATTGACCTAAAAAGATTAGAGCTATCATGGAGTGGCCAAATCCTAGGAATGTGGATGAGGTCAGATAATTCATGGGACGATTAGGTTATTACAGGTGGTTCATCAAGAACTTCTCACATATTGGCTATCCTACACATATTTGTAGAGAAAAGGGAAGAAGTTTGAATGGACTGAGGAGTGTGCAACTTGTTTGAGCAGTTGAAGGATTCACTTACAAATGCTCTGGTATTGAAGATTGTACCAAAAAAAATCTCAGTTTAAATTGATAAGGATTTTGTGGTTTGTATAGATGCTTGCAAGAAAGTTTTGAAAATGTAGCAAAAAATCTCAGTTTAACTTTGCCTTTGTCAAACTAGAGAAAATTCGAATTTCTATTTCAACATAAATCCTGGAGGTAGTTAGGAGATGACTTAGCAGTTGTCACTCAGTTAACTCAGTTAATTCGAGTTGGGTATTGAGTTCAGTTCAGCATGATTTATTGCTAATTTATAGTAATATGTTTCAATTAAATTGAATTATGGTTAGTTAAACTAGTTCTAATTGTTAGAGAAACTAGTGGAGGTCAGGTTATGGAAGTGGAACTTCAACCACACTCATTGATCAACCACTTATCAGCCCAAAATAATTGATGCATGCATAGAATTCAAGTTACCGAGTTGAGATGGAGATTCCCAGGTAGTGTACTATCAATTGTAGACTATTCCAATGTGTACAGGTGGTGCATGCAATTAAAGGAAGAACCTAGAGGAATTTCGCAATCCAATTAAGGGAATTTCCTAAATAATAGGGGTTAATTTCCTCAAGAAAAAATGCAAGGAAATAGAAGCTTGGAGGGCTTGAAAATAGGCTATGTGTTGGCCAGATTCAATCAATCAAGCAGAGGAATAGACTATACACTTGTAGGTTGTGTGTATGCTTGAGCAAGCATATGTATTTCATCTCTATTCTTTGATTAATGAAATATCATATAGGAAGGGATTTTGAGAAATTTATTTCCCCTAGATAAATCTCTATGCATGTGTGATGTTTCCTTTTACATGTCTATGATTTGTGTTCTAAATTGTCAATTAACTTCTGCAGAGCAGTAGAGTAGCTTCGATTCTTGTGATTTAGTAAATTTCATGAGCACTTCAAAATCTACACAATAATTTCTACATGGTATCAGAGCATGATTCACAGTAGAGCATAAATTTCAAAGTTGTTATTGCATGAGCATTAGATTTGCAGGATCAATTCTTTATAGGTAGAAGGATGGATTTCTATGGACTAAGACTCGAGTATGCCCTTGAGGGAAGCTCAAATTATGTTGCTTGGAAAGACTGCATGGAGGCAAGGCTAGAAGATAATGGATTGAAGGAATTTATTGAAAATGATTTTTATACAGGAAAATGACCTCCTCATCAACTCAAAGGAGAAAGACAGTTTGAATGAAGGTTTGACCAAGTTCACAGTCTTATTTTCTAGCTTAAGCTCCATAGGAACTAACAAGATGAGTTATAACACTCCTCATGCATGAACCAAGGGCGTTAGTCCCTAGGGTGACTATCTGTGTTGCCTTAGGGGAAACAGTAGTCAACTTTTGTGAGGTTCCAGAGGTCAAAGGAGTGGTTTGACTAAATAATATCCCACTTTGTACTCATATGTCAGCCAAAAAGAAGGAAACATCCATCTTCGACCTGTTTGAGGATATTTCTATTTCTAACGAAGTCTAATATAAGTGAAAGAGCAATAAAGAAAGGAAACATCCTAGATTTTTCCAAAGGGAACTCATGAGAGAGTTGGAAAGGATTAGCCTCTAATTATATATATTAGATGCTTGGGGCATTGTGAAAGAGGTCGAAAGGTTGAAGGATTGCCAACTTATTGTCGAAACTTTGTATGAGACATAGTGTTTTACCAAGAGGTTAAGAAGAGAGAGAGAGGCATTGGAGGAGTAAGGGAAGCTTGATTCACCAGATGGTTGTAATCATACTTTCCTATTATTAATATAGACCTGCAGTCGTGTTGTCTACTCTATTGCATTTATGTTGTGATTCAATTACGTATTTATGGAATGCCATAGTTTATGAGTAGCTTAAATGCATGTTAGTTGATATCCTTATGTATTATTGTTTTGATTATCAAAGTTTATATGTTGTAATATTACTTCTTGTCTTGTCTATATGCAGGTCTTGATATAGGAGCTAGCAAAGAGGTCTTCCACTCTGCTACATTGTGTTCTACATTAAAACTGCATCAAGATCTAAGCAGGGAAAATTTTAAGAACCACCCTAAATTTATATGTATAATAAATGGGCTAATCCCCATGATATATAGGAAAAATGGGAGGCGATTTTATCAATAATATAATATGTATATATAATTGTTTTGGCGAATCTCTCACTAGATTATATTATCTTGTACAATGATGGAGAATCTTTCACTGAATTATAAAATCTTGTAAGATCTTGGCAATCTTTTACTGAATAATAAAACATTGTGAAGTCTTGGCGAATGTTTTGTTAAAGTATGAAACCATATATGATAATAAGAAAACATATTCATTAAACTGTAATATACTAACATATATGTTTGGAGAAAAGAAACATAATTTTCTCTTCCTACAAACAATGTTCCAAGTTTCAGCGGTCGGGTTTGTCAAGGTTCTTACAATACACTCTTTCATATCCTTCTATTATTTTTGATAATATTCCACAACAAAGTTCTTGTAGATGTTGATATTGACAACGAGTTCTGTCAAGGTAGGAGAGATTAATCTTTTCTCTACAACTTTTGTCAAGCTACAACTTTTTTCAAGTTATCAAATTTCTTTCTTATTCCATAGACTACAACTGTGAGATAAAAAAAAAAAAAAACCCACCACACATCAAGTTTGTTACCCCAACAGACTAAACCAAGTAGCAAGCCCCAAACTATAGTATATAAGAAAGTATTAGGTATCCCAAAGGCTTGAAGGGGATCTAATTGAAAGAAGTGACCATTGTGAGAATCCTTCCAATTAATTAATATATGAATATATAAATGTAGATTTATTATTATTTTATTTGAAATCTTCAATTAAATAATAAAATTTAATTACGTCTCTCCGATCTAAATTGTTTATTAGCATAATTCACTACCCTCATAGGTCTCGCATTTTTTAACAGCATTGTAACATGTAGATTAATTTCCTTTTTGGTGAACAATATCCACCTTTTAGGAAAATATGGTGCAGTGGCTCCAACCCTACAAATCATTAGGACAAACTAAGAATAGCGCAGAAGATGAAAGGTTGTACAAACCAGCCTATTTTTCAAACAACTAATCCAACATTAGTACCTAAACTTTTTCATGAAGATATCATATTGAGAATGTTTGAAAAATGGTGAGAAATCTTCTGCGAGGGTGATGTAGAAAGAGTGATAAGGCTTCATTGTTTTGATTTTTTTTGTTAAATCAGAAAAAGTTAAAAACCAATATTAATGGAGATATTGGTATTTTTTTACTAAATTTTGTGAAGTGACTAAATGTAGCTTTAACCATTCACTTAAGATGTTTTTAAAATATAATTTCCTAAGTCTATTTAATATCTTTCATTATCATAAAAAACCAACATGTATCCATCTTAACTCCACATCTACCACTCTTAGAGGGATGAAATCTATTTATCCCTTTGAGCACTTGGTAGACCCAGAATTAAGATGGATCTAAGATGATAGAATTTCCCCTTTAAATAGCCTATGCTCACATGA
>APFE030980411.1:36022-57558 GCA_000404065.3 Pinus taeda
AGTTTATTTATATTTTTATTAATTTACCATACCTCTTTTATAAATATGGTATTTGGCCCATAGGATTCACTTAAATAAAACCTATTCTTGAAAATTAAGGCAAATGGAAGGTTGTAACTCCTAATTTCAAGGGCTAAATTTACCTTTTTTACCCTCTCCCTTAAAATAAGGTGGACTATTTGAGGCAATTTGTAAAAATGTACTATGATACAAAATATTTGCCCACTAAAAATTTAAAACCCCTTAATTTCGCCTAAGGGCGAACATTAGCCCCTAAAATTTTCCATGGATCTAAGGTAATCTCTTCCCTCCTACTTTGAATATGATTCATTAATATGGATATGTATATGCTTATTTGTGACAGCTACAATTAATCTGATCTGTCTACCAAGGATCTTGAGAAGATCTTTGAGGGTATTCTAGCCACAACCACCCGTGCATTAACCCCTATAGCAGAATTGGTGACTCTATTCGGGATTATACTTAGTTCCCGATTTTCTCCTACCAAGTTCCTTGATCTCTCTTTCTTCCAGACCCTCCTGTACTTCTTTATTCCTTTTATGACCATTCAGGACTATTCAACACCCTCCTCACTGTGCTCAACTTTTGTTATGACCCTAAAAGACTTATTTTTGAGCTTCTTCCCCCCAACATACCCCAACAGTGCAACCAGAGAGTTATATGCTCTATTTTCTTGCAGACAGAGCATTAGTGCAATCACTAGGCCACCCCACCTTGGCTTTGTCCTTTGTTCTATGGTTTGGAGGTACCTTTCCCTTGATTAGGATTCATAGATCCAAAGTCTCAGTTCTTTTGTTTTAATTTATGCTCGATCTTGATAGTGTATCGATAGGTGGCGTCAAGTGAGGAGATGTTTAGAAACTCCATCTCGTCCTAGATGTACTTTTGTTTTTACATTCATGGTACTTGAGTACCGAATTTCACTAAGAATCCTTGATACCCAACTTCATTTAAAGGGTATGAAAAATATTTGTGAACTGCAACATGTCTTCGTCCCTTCCCTACCGCAACGTGGTCCACTTTATGTATTTATCTTCATAGCTCTCGATAGGGTAATATTGTTTGTTGATGGTGAATTGAAAAGAATTATAAGTGGGTGCGACTGAAAATAATGAGGATTCCCTCTTGTCCTTCTATTCACATTAGGTTTCCCACCAGTCCTTGACACAGTAGTTGGCTTTTGAGGAGTGAAAATTAATATTTTTCCGGTTGGAGAAGCCATGAACCGAACGTCGTAACTTTTGGCATACAATCTCTATTTGGTTATCATAATACCTAGTTTCAAATATCTCAAAGAGGAGGCCGAAAAAAAATTAGGGAACAAGTTTAGCACTTTTTTGGTTTCTCCAGTTTACATCAAAATGTATTTTAGTCCCTCAAAACGGCTCCGAAAGTTTAGGGAATGAAAAAATGCTAAAAGTATTAAATTGTGCTACAATTAAGGAAAATGAAAAGAAAAAATGGTGGGTGTAAAAGTGGAATATGTGGGTAACCACCAATATCCACCTGGACCATCCCTCCCCCGCTCCCCCCAAGGAAGAAATGGTCCCCATTGCATTGAGTGCCCCCAAGAGATGGGGAAAATTTTGTTGAACTAGTTCCCTAGTGAGATACTTGCCTTGGTGCAAGATTTTGGTAGATTTGAAGACCCAATACAATTGCATATTATTCTAGAGAGTTTTCTTGATCTATGTGTTCATGATTTGAGCAGATGTGGCATGTTCCATGCAGTCTGGGTTTAGCTCTGTAGGTGTGAGATGTTCTGCAATGTTTGATGTGTCTAGTAATGATGGAAAGTATCATCGAAGGAGGTCCACATTAAACACTGCATGTAAGCCAAGGAATGGGGAAATTATAAATTCAAAAGCATTGTCTCCCATAGCCTTAGTGTTTTTGTAAGGCTCATATCGGAGAAGGCAAAGCTTGTGGTGGGCCTCAGTGAGACGCTCCTTCTGCAAATGTAACCAAACTTTGTTGCCCACTTGGAACCTGTGTGGCACCCAATGTTGATCATGACACTTCTTGTAATTAGCATTATCTCTGTCCATTATGTCATGGACCGATTGACGAATGTGTTAAATGTGATCAATGAATTTGTTAGCCCTATTAGCTTCGGCTTGGACATGAGTTGAATCTACCTTAGTAGCTACAAATGGTATGGCCACATCAATAGGACATAGTAGCTGGAATCCCAATCCCACCTGAAAGGGGTTATGACTAGTTGAGATCTGGAGAGTTATGTTGAAATTGTGCTAGACATAGGGGATTCTTTCATCCCATTTGCATAGATGCTTCAAGTTGTATATGCACATAATGTGCATGATAATCCTTTTGATGACCTGTTTTTGGCCATTAGTTTGGGGGTGGAACTCTGTGGACTTAGTAAGCTTGGTATCCAAAATCGACTAGAGGATTGACCAAAATGTACTCAAGAACTTGTTGTCCTAATTTGAGATGATGGATTGTGGGATACCAAATTTTACCCACAATCATTCAAGGAAAAGCTTAGCACTAGCTTCTGCCGTGACAATTTTCCAGCAAGATGCTAAAATGGCCATCTTAGATAATTTTTCGACGACCACGAAAACACAATTGTTACCATGATTAGTATAAGGAAGGAACGACGTGTAATTCATGGAGATGTATTCCCAAGGCCAACTAGGATTAGGGAGAGGAGTATATAGGCCTTGCTTCTTAATGGTCAGTTTGGCAATGGAATAGGAAGCACAAAATCTAATGTACTTCCCAACATCCTATCGAAGGTTCGGCCAACAAAAATACTTCTACAACACTTCCCCTATTTTTTGTACTCCGAAATGTTGATCGACTCGACTATAGTGAACCTCCCAAATCATCTTGGCACACTTATTTGAAAGAACACAGAGGTCTCCAAATTGGCATAATAGTGCAACCTGGAGGTGAAAATCAGGAACTTGCTTTCCTTCTAGGAGCATTTGGCATGTGTTTCCAAATTCTAGATCACTCTTGTAAAGATGCATCCACCCCGAAGTCTGATGTCGACAATATTCGAGCATGGTGGTCAATGCCATGACCGATAGTTGGTTAAGGCAATTGCAACATTATTGGTGTTGTCATTCTTGTACTTAATGTTCAAATGGAATTGTTGCGAGTATGTGGAACATTTTTTATGGTGATCATTCTGCAACTTTCCTTGTGTCTGTATGATCTGTAGGGGCCAGTGGTCTTTGTGGATGAATGTTTCCTTCCCCATAATGTAAATCTTTCATTGTCGGTAGACCTGCATAATGGAATATATCTCTTTGTCATATGTGGGATACTTTTGAATTGTGTCTAAAAGTGTCTCATTGTGATATGCCATGGTGTGTGCCTACTGAGTAAGAAATGCACCAATAGCATAGTCGGAGGCATCTATCTAAATCTAAAATGGTTGTTGCTGGTCTGGTAATCTAAACATTGGTGCAGAGTAGAGACGATGCTTTAACTCGACAAATACCTTCTGTTGGGATTCAGACTAAAATAATTTGCTTTCGCTCCACCCTTGGTGGCTTAACTCAAAGGCCAATTGATATTAGAGAACTCCAATACAAAATAAACTAGATCCTCCTATCAGGTTCTGACTCAGATTCAGAACATGCATCTGATTAAGAAGCTTTCAACTCAGCCACTAGTACTTCTTGGCTCGACACTTGCTTATGTTGTGAGTGAGGCTCTTATGGAACTCACACCATTTCCCTATGTCCTTTTCTGTCTTCGTGGTGTTTTTCTTTCCTTGTAGCTTCGCCGAGTTGTCCTGGGTTGCCCCGCCTTGGTGTTGTCCTTTGTTTTGCAGTTTGGGGATGCCTTTCCCTTTATTTGGATTCACATATCCAAAGTCTTGCTTCTTCTGTTTAAATTTCTGCTCGATCTTGACAATGTATCGATAGGTGGCACTAAGCGAGGAGATATCTAAGAACTGCATATCATCCTAGATGTAATTGTGTATATAGTCACAGTACTTAAGTACCAAATGCCGCTTAGAATCTTTAATACCCAACTTTGTGCAAAGGGTATGAAAAATAATTATGAACTCTGGCACATCTTGGTCCGTTCCCTACCACAACGTGGTCCACTTTATGTATTTATCTTCATAGTTCTTGACAAGGTAATATTGTTCCTTTATGGGATATCAAAAAGAACTCCATGTGGGTGCAGCTGAAAACAGTTAAGATTCCCTCTCGTCCTTCTGTTAACAGTAGGTTTCCCACCACTCCTTGACATAGGGGTTGACTTTGAAGAGTGCAAAAGTAATATATTCCCGATTGGAAAATTCGTGAATCGAAAAATATCCTTCCAACATATTTAACTATATATCTATGACATATGCATCTATATGGCCTTCAAATATGGGAAGTTAAAAGTTGACTTGTACCTTAAAGGGAGTGGTGCCTCCAAAGTGGCTACTAGATGAAGATGCATTGCTTGTGGGTAGCCGCTGAAGGATTTGGGCAAAGTTATCCATCATTGTGTTCCTTTACAATTGAGGGCTTCCTCAAGCAATATTTCAAAAGGATCTCTTGCTCCCTTGTATTTATTTTCTTCCGCCATGGGAGGTCATCGAGGTTTGTGAGGTTGGTCTTGGAAAGGTTAAACCAGTTCGAGCCCTAACTCCTTATACCCTGACCTCATTGGGGACATGTAAAGAAAAATAGAGAAAGAGCAGACTACTCTGATACAAGTGATCCAAACTTATATAGGAACACAACGGAATCTAGATATAAACATAAAAACTGATATGTGTCATAAATAAAACTTATTTCATTAATATCAAAGAACTGAAATATGGTTACATACATCATGGAAATAAACTAGTTCAGGCAATGGTAGCTTATCTTTGAGAATAGATGTGGCAGCTATATGCCTCTAAATTGTGTCACAATGAGGCTTGATGTCTTTTTTTATTAGTGAGAAACAATGGGAAACCCTAAACATCCAAAAACCTAACCCTAGGAGATGAAGCATGAAAAACTTGTGGGCCTCGTTGAGTTAAGTTGGAACGTCGACTTCCCGGGGTTGTAACTTTGGAATACAATCTTCGTCTTGCTGTCATAATACTTTGTTTCAAAGATCTCAAAGAGGAGGCCAAAAACAAACCTAGAAAGGTTTGGAACTTTTCCAATCTCTTCGTTTTCCCTAAAAACGTCTTTTGGTCCCTCAAAATGACTCCAGAAGTTTAGGACCCCAAAAACTGCCAAAATTAGTAATTTGTGCTACAATTAAGGAAACTAAAAATAAATAATGCTAGGGGTCCAAGTGGAATAGGTAGGTGGCCACTAATATCCACGTAGATCAGTCCTCCCCCCTTAGGAAGAAATGGTCCCCATTGTGTTGAGTGCCTCCAAGAGATGGGGAAACTTCTATTGAACTAGCTCCCTAGTGAGCCACTTTCCTTGTTGCAAGAGTTAGCTAGCTTTGACAACCCGATCCAATTGGATCTTTTGTTGGTGGGTGTTTTTTATCTACATGTCCATGATATGATAAGTTGTGGCTTGTTCCATGCATTTTGGGTTTAGCTTTGTTGATGTGAGATGTTCTGCAATGTCTGATGTGTCTAGTAATGGTGGAAAGTATGGTCGAAGGTGATCCACATTTAACACTGAGTATAGGCCAAGGAATGGGGGAATTCTAAGCTCAAAAGAATTATCTCCCATAGCCTTAGTGATTGTGTAAAGCCAATATCGGAGTAGGCGAAGCTTGCAGTGGGCGCAGGGAGATGCTCCTTTTGCAAATGTAACCAAACTTTTTCACCCACTTGAAACCTATGTGGCACCCGATGTTGATAATGACGTTGCTTATACTTAGCATTGGCTCTATCCAATATTTCATGGACCTACTGGTGAATGTGTTGAATGCACTCAATGAATTTTTTAACCCTATTAGCTTTAGCCTGGACATTAGATGGATCTACCTGAGTAACTACAAATGGGATGGCCACATCAATGGGACATAATGACTGGAATACCAATCCCACTTGAAAGGGTCTATGGCCAATTGAGATATGAAGAGCTCTATTGTAATTGTGTTAGACATAGGGGAGTCTTTTATCCCATGTGCATGGATTCTTCGAGTTGTACATGCAGAGAAAGTGCATGATCATCCTTTTGACGACCTATGTTTCGCCATCAGTTTGGGGGTGGAAGGTCATGGACTTAGTGAGCTTGGTATCCAACATCAACCATAGGCTTGACCAAAATGTACTATATACAATCTCTATTTGGTTATCATAATACCTAGTTTCAAATATCTCAAAGAGGAGGCCGAAAAAAAATTAGGGAACAATTTTAGCACTTTTTTGGTTTCTCGAGTTTACATCAAAATGTATTTTAGTCCCTCAAAACGGCTCCGAAAGTTTAGGGAATGAAAAAAAGCTAAAAGTATTAAATTGTGCTACAATTAAGGAAAATGAAAAGAAAAAATGGTGGGTGTCAAAGTGGAATATGTGGGTAACCACCAATATCCACCTGGACCATCCCTCCCCCGCCCCCCCCAAGGAAGAAATGGTCCCCATTGCATTGAGTGCCCCCAAGAGATGGGGAAAATTTTGTTGAACTAGTTCCCTAGTGAGATACTTGCCTTGGTGCAAGATTTTGGTAGATTTGAAGACCCAATACAATTGCATATTATTCTAGAGAGTTTTCTTGATCTATGTGTTCATGATCTGAGCAGATGTGGCATGTTCCATGCAGTCTGGGTTTAGCTCTGTAGGTGTGAGATGTTCTGCAATGTTTGATGTGTCTAGTAATGATGGAAAGTATCATCGAAGGAGGTCCACATTAAACACTACATGTAAGCCAAGGAATGGGGAAATTATAAATTCAAAAGCATTGTCTCCCATAGCCTTAGTGTTTTTGTAAGGCTCATATCGGAGAAGGCAAAGCTTGTGGTGGGCCTCAGCGAGACGCTCCTTCTGCAAATGTAACCAAACTTTGTTGCCCACTTGGAACCTGTGTGGCACCCAATGTTGATCATGACACTTCTTGTAATTAGCATTATCTCTGTCCAGTATGTCATGGACCTATTGACGAATGTGTTAAATGTGATCAATGAATTTGTTAGCCCTATTAGCTTCGGCTTGGACATGAGTTGAATCTACCTTAGTAGCTACAAATGGTATGGCCACATCAATATGACATAGTAGCTGGAGTCCCAATCCCACCTGAAAGGGGTTATGACCAGTTGAGATCTGGAGAGTTATGTTGAAATTGTGCTAGACATAGGGGATTCTTTCATCCCATTTGCATAGATGCTTCAAGTTGTATATGCACATAATGTGCATGATAATCCTTTTGATGACCTGTTTTTGGCCATTAGTTTGGGGGTGGAACTCTGTGGACTTAGTAAGCTTGGTATCCAAAATCGACTAGAGGATTGACCAAAATGTACTCAAGAACTTGTTGTCCTAATTTGAGATGATGGATTGTGGGATACCAAATTTTACCCACACTCATTCAAGGAAAAGCTTAGCACTGGCTTCTGCCGTGACAATTTTCTAGCAAGATGCTAAAATGGCCATCTTAGATAATTTTTCGACGACCACGAAAACACAATTGTTACCATGATTAGTATAAGGAAGGAACGACGTGTAATTCATGGAGATGTATTCCCAAGGCCAACTAGGATTAGGGAGAGGAGTATATAGGCCTTGCTTCTTGATGGTCAGTTTGGCAATGGAATAGGAAGCACAAAATCTAATGTACTTCCCAACATCCTATCGAAGGTTCGGCCAACAAAAATACTTCTACAACACTTCCCCTATTTTTTGTACTCCGAAATGTTGATCGACTCGACTATAGTGAACCTCCCAAATCATCTTGGCACACTTGTTTGAAAGAACACAGAGGTCTCCAAATTGGCATAATAGTGCAGCCTGGAGGTGAAAATCAGGAACTTTCTTTCCTTCTAGGAGCATTTGGCATGTGTTTCCAAATTCTAGATCACTCTTGTAAAGATGCATCCACCCCGAAGTCTGATGTCGACAATATTCGAGCATGGTGGTCAATGCCATGACCGATAGTTGGTTAAGGCAATTGCAACATTATTGGTGTTGTCATTCTTGTACTTAATGTTCAAATGGAATTGTTGCGAGTATGTGGAACATTTTTTATGGTGATCATTTTGCAACTTTCCTTGTGTCTGTATGAACTGTAGGGGCCAGTGGTCTTTGTGGATGAATGTTTCCTTCCCCATAATGTAAATCTTTCATTGTCGGTAGACCTGCATAATGGAATATATCTCTTTGTCATATGTGGGATACTTTTGAATTGTGTCTAAAAGTGTCTCATTGTGATATGCCATGGTGTGTGCCTACTGAGTAAGAAATGCACCAATAGCATAGTCGGAGGCATCTATCTAAATCTAAAATGGTTGTTGTTGGTCTGGTAATCTAAACATTGGTGCAGAGTAGAGACGATGCTTTAACTCGACAAATACCTTCTGTTGGGATTCAGACTAAAATAATTTGCTTTCGCTCCACCCTTGGTGGCTTAACTCAAAGGCCAAGTGATATTAGAGAACTCCAATACAAAATAAACTAGATCCTCCTGTCAGGTTCTGACTCAGATTCAGAACATGCATCTAATTAAGAAGCTTTCAACTCAGCCACTAGTACTTCTTGGCTCGACACTTGCTTATGTTGTGAGTGAGGCTCTTATGGAACTCACACCATTTCCCTGTCCTTTTCTGTCTTCGTGGTGTTTTTCTTTCCTTGTAGCTTCGCCGAGTTGTCCTGGGTTGCCCTGCCTTGGCGTTGTCCTTTGTTTTGCAGTTTGGGGATGCCTTTCCCTTTATTTGGATTCACATATCCAAAGTCTTGCTTCTTCTGTTTAAATTTCTGCTCGATCTTGACAATGTATCGATAGGTGGCACTAAGTGAGGAGATATCTAAGAACTCCATATCATCCTAGATGTAATTGTGTATATATTCAGAGTACTTGAGTACCAAATGCCGCTTAGAATCTTTAATACCCAACTTTGTGCAAAGGGTATGAAAAATAATTGTGAACTCTGGCACATCTTGGTCCGTTCCCTACCACAACGTGGTCCACTTTATGTATTTATCTTCATAGTTCTTGACAGGGTAATATTGTTCCTTTATGGGATATCGAAAAGAACTCCATGTGGGTGCATCTGAAAACAGTTAAGATTCCCTCTCGTCCTTCTGTTAACAGTAGGTTTCCCACCACTCCTTGACATAGGGGTTGACTTTGAAGAGTGCAAAAGTAATATATTCCCGATTGGAAAATTTGTGAATCGAAAAATATCCTTCCAACATATTTAACTATATATCTATGACATATGCATCTATATGGCCTTCAAATATGGGAAGTTAAAAGTTGACTTGTACCTTAAAGGGAGTGGTGCCTCCAAAGTGGCTGCTAGATGAAGATGCATTGCTTGTGGGTAGCCGCTGAAGGATTTGGGCAAAGTTATCCATCATTGTGTTCCTTTACAATTGAGGGCTTCCTCAAGCAATATTTCAAAAGGATCTCTTGCTCCCTTGTATTTATTTTCTTCCGCCATGGGAGGTCATCGAGGTTTGCGAGGTTGGTCTTGGAAAGGTTAAACTAGTTCGAGCCCTAATTCCTTATACCCTGACCTCATTGGGGACATGTAAAGAAAAATAGAGAAAGAGCATACTACTCTGATACAAGTGATCCAAACTTATATAGGAACACAACGGAATCTAGATATAAACATAAAAACTGATATGTGTCATAAATAAAACTTATTTCATTAATATCAAAGAACTGAAATATGCTTACATACATCATGGAAATAAACTAGTTCAGGCAATGGTAGCTTATCTTTGAGAATAGATGTGGCAGCTATATGCCTCTAAATTGTGTCACAATGAGGCTTGATGTCTTTTTTTATTAGTGAGAAACAATGGGAAACCCTAAACATCCAAAAACCTAACCCTAGGAGATGAAGCGTGAAAAACTTGTGGGCCTCGTTGAGTTAAGTTGGAACGTCGACTTCCCGGGGTTGTAACTTTGGAATACAATCTTCGTCTTGCTGTCATAATACTTTGTTTCAAAGATCTCAAAGAGGAGGCCAAAAACAAACCTAGAAAGGTTTGGAACTTTTCCAATCTCTTCGTTTTCCCTAAACACGTCTTTTGGTCCCTCAAAATGGCTCCAGAAGTTTAGGACCCCAAAAACTGCCAAAAATAGTAATTTGTGCTACAATTAAGGAAACTAAAAATAAATAATGCTAGGGGTCCAAGTGGAAGAGGTAGGTGGCCACTAATATCCACGTAGATCAGTCCTCCCCCCTTAGGAAGAAATGGTCCCCATTGTGTTGATTGCCTCCAAGAGATGGGGAAACTTCTATTGAACTAGCTCCCTAGTGAGCCACTTTCCTTGTTGCAAGAGTTAGCTAGCTTTGACAACCCGATCCAATTGGATCTTTTGTTGGTGGGTGTTTTTTATCTACATGTCCATGATATGATAAGTTGTGGCTTGTTCCATGCATTTTGGGTTTAGCTTTGTTGATGTGAGATGTTCTGCAATGTCTGATGTGTCTAGTAATGGTGGAAAGTATTGTCGAAGGTGATCCACATTTAACACTGAGTACAGGCCAAGGAATGGGGGAATGCTAAGCTCAAAAGCATTATCTCCCATAGCCTTAGTGATTGTGTAAAGCCAATATCGGAGTAGGCGAAGCTTGCAGTGGGCGCAGGGAGATGCTCCTTTTGCAAATGTAACCAAACTTTTTCACCCACTTGAAACCTATGTGGCACCCGATGTTGATAATGACGTTGCTTATACTTAGCATTGGCTTTATCCAATATTTCATGGACCTACTGGTGAATGTGTTGAATGCACTCAATGAATTTTTTAACCCTATTAGCTTTAGCCTGGACATTAGATGGATCTACCTGAGTAACTACAAATGGGATGGCCACATCAATGGGACATAATGACTGGAATCCCAATCCCACTTGAAAGGGTCTATGGCCAATTGAGATATGAAGAGCTCTATTGTAATTGTGTTAGACATAGGGGAGTCTTTTATCCCATGTGCATGGATTCTTCGAGTTGTACATGCAGAGAAAGTGCACGATCATCCTTTTGACGACCTATGTTTCGCCATCAGTTTGGGGGTGGAAGGTCATGGACTTAGTGAGCTTGGTATCCAACATCAACCATAGGCTTGACCAAAATGTACTGTAATATCCCTAACCCGGAATATTCCTCAAACCCCAGCAAAAACTCCAACCAAATATGTGCAAATGATATAATAACCTAGGAGTGATAAAATAATAGTGGAACAACATATAATAATGTAAACCGGAAATATAAGCAGATACACAAGAAATGAAGCGAGAAATGCTAAGCCATTTTATTATACTGAGCAATAAATGAGTACAAGAGGTGATTAGATAGATGGTACTTCGACTTGCACAAGGCAAGTGAAGAAATACTCTCAGAATGACAAGAATTGCCTCTCTATGTGGATGTTGCTACTGTGCTGCTATTGCTTCTAGAAAACAAATGATGATTTGGGGTTGCTCCCCTCCTCGGAAAATGATGAAACTCTAGATTTGGGCTCTACTCAAGAAACCAAAAAAAACCCAGAAATATTTCTTGGAATGGCCTCACACTGATTTGTGTCCTAGCTGCTGGGAAACTGTTGTGCTATTGTTGCTACTGGAAATTCAATGAGGATTTGGAGCTGCTCCCCTCCTCAGAAAAGGCTGAAACTCTAGAATCAGACTCTATCCAAAAAACCCAGGAAAACCCAGAAAGCTTTTCTGAAATGTCCGACCCCAAAAAATCACCCCCTTGGGGTTCTGCGTAGTTCCTCAAAGACGCTGATGAAACTGCTGTTGAAATGTTGATGAAACTGCTGCTGAAATGCTGATGAATCTACTGCTGGAATGCCAATGGAAATACCTTGTCCGAGCAGGCACTCGAAGTCCCCCGGGGCTAAGGGTGAGATCTCCGAACGGAGACATTCAATGCACTAAACAGTGTTGCAGACTAGCTAAACAGCGGACGTGCTCTAAGTCGAAATGACTATCACAAATGCTCATAACCAGAATGATCCCAAATGAGGGGGTTCCTCTCTATTTTATAGCCTCTGCCTCTCACAATCCCTAGGTTGCATGATCGTCTTCTTGCCATGTGTTCCTTCCCTCCTGCACAGTCCCTCCATGCGTCTGCTTGGGCCCCATTTCTGCGTCCCCCTTTGGCCCCCTTGGTCCCCCCTTCTTCACTTTTTATTTACAAATAACTATAGAAGGAAAAAATCGAACAAAATTGAATATTCCAATTAGCCATAGCTAATTAGGAATATTACAGCCTCCCCCGGCAAAATGTTGCTTGTCTTCAAGCAACTGAAGTGATGGATGTTGTAAGATCTCCTCACTCTCCCAAGTGGCATCCTCATCCGGCAAATTCCTCCACCTCACCAAGAATTCCCAAACCGTCCTGCTCCGCAACCGTCTCTCCCTAGAGTCAATGATAGCCTCCGGTTGCAATACCAAATGCCCCTCATCATCCATGGGTGGTAGCTCATCCATCACGGTCACTTGCTACCCCAATGCCTTCTTCAGGCATGATACATGAAAAATGCTATGAATCTTGCTGCCTTGGGGCAGCTCCAACTCATATGCAACTTGTCCAATCCTGCGTATCACCCTGTATGGCCCATAAAAGTGGGGCTTGAGCTTCTCAGACCCCTTCTGCTTCAGTGATGACTATCAGTATGGTTGTAATTGTAGGTAGACCATGTCCCCTACCTTGCACTGTCTCTCCACCCGACCCCTGTCAGCATATAGCTTCTGCTCGTTCTGTGTTGTAGCCATGTTATCCTTGAGAGCTCTGAGGATATCCTGATTCTCTTGGATCCAAATCTTAGCTCTAGGAGCCTTTATATCACCAAACATCACGTCAGCAAAAGATAAAGGATGATACCCATATAAGGCATAGAATGGTGACATACCAATTGACATGTGATGTGAAGTATTGTAGTAGTACTCCCTCAGATGCAGCCACTTCAGCCATGCTCGCTGCTGCCCACTGACATAGTTACGGAAGTAGCCCTCCAGCCACTTGTTAACTATCTCCGTCTGCCCGTCCGTCTGTGGGTGATAGCTGGTACTCGGTGTCAACTCCGTCCCCACCAATTAGAAAAGCTCCTGCCAAAACCCGCCCATGAAATGGTTGTCCCTGTCACTAACGATGGTCTTAGGAAGACCATGTAGCCTAAAGATCTCCCTGAGGAATAGCTCAGCCACCTGTGCTGTTGTATAGTGTGCAAATATGGCAAAGAAATGTGCATAATTCTTCAGTCGATCAACGAGGGAAAAGATACAATCCTTGCCCTATACCATGGGCAACCCTGTGATGAAATCCATCGAAATACTCTCCCATTTCCCCTCTAGAATGTGAAGAGGCTGCAATAATCATGTGGGATGGCTCATCTCTACCTTGTTCCTCTAGCAAACATCACACTCCCGGATGTGTTGGAGTACGTCCTCCTTGAGGCCCTTCCATGAGAACCTCTCCCTAATGGCCCTGTAGGTTTTGCTAAAACCCTGATGTCCTGTCGATGGGGAATCATGTGATGCCTGGAGTATCTTCTTCTTGAGCTGAGACCCCTTAGTCAAGAAGATCGAGTCCTTGTAGTAGATGATCTCATCGACCACCCTGTACCTGTCATCTGCCACCTGCCCATCCAGAACCTCACATGCAAATCTGTCCTTGGAGTACTCTACTAAGAGTCGAGCCCTCCAATCTATATCCAAGCTCATAAGAGACAACATGGCTGGTCTACATGAAAGGGAATCTACTACCACGTTTTTCTTACCTTTGACATACACAATCTCAAAGTCATATGCTTGGATCTTACTAATCCACTTCTGTTGCCTCTCCTATAGCTGCTTCTACTCCAAAAAGAACTTGAGGCTATTGTGATCAGTCCTCACCTTGCACCTGTTGCCTACCAAATACTGCCAGTACTTAGCCAATGCATGCATGATGGCCAGCATCTCCTTTTCGTATATGGAATACAACCTCTCATGCAGAAGGAGCTTCCAACTCTCAAATGCTATAGGGTGACCTCCCTACATCAATACTGCGTCGATCCCCTCCCCTGACGCATCACACTCCAAGAAAAATGGTTGCGTAAAATCTGGCAATGCAAGCACTGGGCAGCTGCTCATAACCTCCTCGAGCCTGTCAAAGGCTCACTGCATTGTATCTGACCAACTAAATGCCCCCTTCTTCGTCAAATCTGTCAGGGGTGCAGCAAGCTGTGAGAAACCTTTGACGAACTTCTGGTAGTAAGTGCAAATGCCAATGAATCCTCAAAGTTCTGTCACGTTTCTCAGCTCTGGCCATTCCCTGATGGCCATGATCTTCTCCTCGTGGACCCTCACTCCATCCACCCCTATGATGTGTCCCAGATACAACATATTCGTCAACCCAAACTCACACTTGGAGAGTTTGGCATAGAACTGCTGCTCCTGTAAGATACACAATATTGTCTCAATGTGCTGGAGATGCTCCTCCCAAGTCCTGCTATAAATGAGAATATCATCGAAGAATACCAACAAAAACTTCCTCAAATGACTACAGAAGATGTGATTCATGCAGGACTGTAATGTAACTGGGGCATTGGTTAGCCCAAAAGGCATCACCAAGAACTCAAAGTGCCCATAGTGACACCTGAAGGCGGTCTTGAGAATATCCTGCTCCCTCACGCGAATCTGATGGTACCTAGATCTCAAATCAATCTTTGAGAAGAAACATGTTGTGCTCAACTCGTCCATCAACTCACCGATCTTGTGTATAGGGTACCTATTCTTCAGGGTCTTCTTGTTTAGGGCCCTCTAGTCAATGCACATCCTCAATGTATTGTCCTTCTTCTTCACCAACACCATAGAAGAAGCAAAATGGCTCGTGCTCGGACGAATGTGCCCAAGTGCTAGCAACCCCTGGATAGCTCACTCAATCTCATATCGATAGGCCTTGGGGTGCCTACAAGGGGTGGTGATCACTGCCTGGATGCCCTGCTCAAGCTCGATAGTGTGCTCAAACCCCCGATCCGGTGGTTGTCCTGGTGGAATCTCTCCAAACACTATGGCATATCAATCAAGGATGGACTGGATCTCTGGATGTACCATCTGCCCTGTAGTTCCTACCTCTAATGCACGCAGCTCCACTGCCCACTCTATGTCTCCCTTTCGGAAGACTGCCTCCATCCGATGAGCCAAGACAATCTGAGGTGGATATGTGTGCTATCCCTATATCTTCTCATGCCTCCCTATCTTCTCATCATCCCACTCCATCTCTAGGGTCTTCCAATCCATCTTGACCTTCCCTAGAGTAATAAGCCACTGGACAACAAGTATCATGTTGGTGTCTGGAATATCGACCACGAAAAAGTAGTCAGTCAATGTGTAGGTGCCCATCGTCATCGAAAGCTCTGGAACATAACGAGCACATGTCATGGTCTGATCTCTTGGGACCAATACTGAAACCCATCAAAGCTCTCTGTCTGAATACCTTTCCACTTAACCATCTGTGCATCGATGAAGTTGTGGGTTGCCCCACTATCAACCAAACCTGATACGCGCTGGCCACATACTGTCCCTCATATGCATAGCGTCAGATACTTGGGAACCCCCCGCAATGCTACAAGGGCCCCTCCAGTGGGTGCAAAAGATGCATCACCTACTGCTGGTGGTGGAGGTGGCAAAGGTCCTTGTATTGCATGGCTATCTCCTGATTCCACATCCTCCTCATCATCGTCTTCTCCACTACTCTTGGAGAAGACCTTAATAAAATGTGCTTTACCAGCAACACATCTATGTCCTGGTGCCCATGGCTCCTGACAAGTGAAGCACAACTGCTTCTTCTTCATCTCCCTCCTTGCATCATCGTCAAGTTATACTCGTCCTGGATTCCCCTTTGGAGGTGGAATCCTCACATCCTTCCCCTTAGACTGGAAAGTCTGTCTCTGGGGGTAAGGTGTCCGGGTCCTGGGTAAGACATCCTGTAAGTCTCGGGTCCTGCTGATAGCGTCTTGGAGCGTAGCTGGTCTAGTGGATCGGACTAGACCTTGAAGTGGCTCTGCTAACTCCTCAACATACATATAGACCCTCCGTGTCGTGGAGAGGTCTGGCACCATCATGGAGACCCTCAAGAAATTTGCAATGTAGGTCTCTGGGCTCCTTGTCTGTTTGCGCCTCGTCAGCTTAACAAAATGTTGCGCTGGATCCCTCTGATCAAATCGCTCCATCAGTCTCCTGGTAAACTTGGCATATGATGTTATTGTGGAGTGCCCTAATGTAACCATCCCATGGAACCACCAATCCTGGGCCTCGCCATCCAAATGCAACGTTGCCACCTTGATGGCCTCTGCCTTCGACATCTGGTTAAGCTGGAAAAAAATGTCCAACTTCTCCACCCAAGTCTTTGTCGAACTATTTGATGAGCCATCAAATGTAGGCAAGTGGAAGCTACTCGTTGCACAGTGGGTGTCGCCATCATGGTAATGCCGGTACCCTCTGTGATGATCGCGGGGTCTGCTATCCCACTGGAGCTGAACAAAATCTCTGAATGAGAGGGCTTCCCTGAACTCCTACCCATAGGCCTAGTACTCTGCAAAATAATCGGCCATATGCCCAAGCTCTGCTCCTGCTAGGCTGCGGCCCCCATGTTTGCTCCTAAGAAGGTGGGCATGGTAGAGCATGTAGGGGCATGTGAGGCCCCCTGATGCGCAATATCATGCTGCTCTGGCAAGTGATGGGATGCACCTGATCCCTCACCAATCTGAAAAATTCATGGGCTCTCCCGTTGTCTGGCCTCTATTGTTGTGAATCTCTACCCCATCACCTCAATCTGCCTCGACAAATCCTACATTGATTTGAGGAGCATATCCGCAAATCTCTTCCCATCCTCGTCTGCCATCTACTCTATTTCCACTACTGGCTCTCTCTATTCTGCATCTACCATAGGAACACAATCTCCCTCTCCGTAGGTATTCTCCAACCTACGCCCAGTGTCTTTGTATCTCTAACCTCTGTAATAGATATAGGGTTTTTCCCCTGGTGTCATAGATTGCTAGCTTCACAAGCTGAGCCAGATCTATGCTCTGATACCAATGTAATATCCCTAACCCGGAATATTCCTCAAACCCCAGCAAAAACTCCAACCAAATATGTGCAAATGATATAATAACCCAGGAGTGATAAAATAACAGTGGAACAACATATAATAATGTAAATCGGAAATATAAGCAGATACAGAAGAAATGCAGTGAGAAATGCTAAGCCATTTTATTATAGTGAACAATAAATGAGTACAAGAGGTGATTAGACAGATGGCACCTCGACTTGCACAAGGCAAGTGAAGAAATACTCTCAGAATGAGAAGGATGACCTCTCTGTGCTGTTGTTGCTGCTAGAAAACAAATGATGATTTGGGGCTACTCCCCTCCTAGGAAAAAGCTGAAACTCTGGATTCAGGCTCTACTCAAGAAACCCAGAAAAACCCAGAAAGCTTTCTTGGAATGGCCTAACACTGATCTGCGTCCCAGTTGTTGGGAAACTGTCGTGCTATTGTTGCTGCTGGAAATCGAATGAAGATTTGGGGCTGCTCCCCTCCTCAGAAAAGGTTGAAACTCTGGAATCAGACTCTACTCAAAAAACCCAGAAAAACGCAGAAAGCTTTTCTAAAATGGCAGACCCTCAAAAATCACCCCCTTGGGATTCTGCGTAGTTCCTCAAAGACGCTGAAATGCTAATGAAACTACTGCTAAAATGCTGATGAATCTACTATTGGAATGCCACTGGAAATACCTTGCCCGAGCAGGCACTTGAAGTCCCCTGGGGCTAAGGGTGAGATCTCCGAACGGAAACACTCAATGCACTAAACAGTGCTGCAGACTAGCTAAACAGCCAGCACGCTCTAAGTTGAAATGACTATCACAAATGCTCATAACTAGAATTATCCCAAATGAGGGGGTTCCTGTCTAATTTATAGCCTTTGCCTCTCACAATCCCTAGGTTGCGTGATCCTCTTCTTGCCATGTTTTCCTTCCCTCCTGCGCAGTCCTCCATGTGTCTGTGTGGGCCCCATTTCTGCGTCCCCCTTTGGCCCCCTTGGTTCCCCCTTAATTCACAACGTTGTACTACCTAGGAAGTGACTTTTTATTCTAAAGTGAGTTATGTTCTCCCTTCTTCACTTTTTATTTACAAATAACTATAGAAGGCAAAAATCGAACAAAATCAAATATTCCAATTAGCCATAGCTAATTAGGAATATTACATGTACTCAGGAACCTGCTATCCCGATCTAAGATAATGGATTGTTGGATCCCAAAGTGTACACACACTCATTCAAACAAGAGCTTAGAAGTGGATTCTGCTATGATAATTTTCTTACAGGGTACCAAAATAGCCATCTTAGATAATTTTTCGATGACCACAAAAACATAGTCTTTTCCATGATTAGTAGAAGGAAGGCTCGACATGTAATTCATGGAGATGGATTTCCAAGGATTACCAGGAGTAGGCAAAGGAGTATATAGGCCTTGCTTCTTGATGGTCAGTTTAGAAATGACATAGGAAGTACAATATCTAATGTACTTCACAACATCCTATTGAAGGCTCAGCCAATAAAAATACTTCTGCAACACAGCTAATGTTTTCTCTACTCTGAAATGTCCAACGACCTGACTGTAATGCACTTCCCAAATAATCTTGGCACACTCGCTTGAAGGAAAATAGAGGTGTCTTAGGTTGGGACTTGACTTATCAGAAGCACAAACGCAAAGAATGGGACAACTTGATGAGCTTGATGAAATAAGGCAAGATGTTATTGAGAAGACTAGTTTAGTCCAACAACAGAGATCTAGATGGCATGATAAATACATCAAAGAAAGAAAATTTAAACCATGAGACTTAGCATTACTCTTTGATTCAAAGTTCAAAAATTTCCAAGTTTCAAACACAGTCGCTTGGGCCTTATGAGATTGAAAATGTTTTTGATAGTGGAGCAATCAGAATTAGGACTATGGATGAAGAAAAAATTCCTCTCTTAGTGAATGGAACTGATTGAGGACCTATCATAAACTAATGACCAAGGAGGAATTTATAAAGATTTTCTAGAACAACTATGATTTGAAGTTGGTCAAGAAGAATTCTTCTTCTTCTCCACCTTAAAAAATTTCTTTTTCATGTATATATATCTATTGTATAAACATGAAAACCACCAATTGATGGCATGTTTATGTAGAAAATTCAAGGTGAAATCCAAGAATTCTTGGCATCTTAAATTTTCTTTGGATCCCATTTTCTAGAATCCCATCTTCTTTTATCTCTTTCTTTTCAAAAAAATAAGTAGTTACAAAATCTTGATTTTCTGCAGCTCTGATAACTTTCTGCAACCAATTTTACAGAAACTTCTGATGCTACAATTGAAAGAATGATTCACTCCCTCCACTGCAAAGTACCTGAAGACAGCATAAAAAGTCAACCAAAGGTTAGCAAGCAAATAATTCAAAGGTATGCACTTCTTTAATTTAATAATAGGGATCAAAGAATTACAGATATGAATTATAAGACATGGTACTACCAAAAATCAAAATCATTATTGCTAAAAGTTGATAGTGTCATGTCAAATCGTGTACAATCCACCATTCACTACTGGTCATGATAACTCATATCCCAATCCATTGAACCGGTCGCCCAAATCATAAACACAAATGCTCTTAATGGTTAGATTTTGCCACACTCCCTTACAACCTCACTACCTATGCTCTAATTATTTCATCCCTCATGCTCTCAGTCTTTCTACTCTAAAAACCATATCAAGCTATCATATCCTGTCAAACAAAACAATTTTTTGAAACTAAGCGTCTCGGCCATGGGAGTGATAGTCAGAACAAAGCCAATAGGGAAGAAAGTTTTGGAGGGGTATCCACAGACAAAAGAATTTTTGCAAAAGGCATAGTGGATATAATTTATAGAGAAATTCGATGGCTTCCATAAAGAAGTGACCAAATCCTTCGCCAGGGCTTTTGATGGAATCAAAGTGGAGATAGGAGACATCAAATTCACAGTGACAAAGTCTTTTATAGATGAAGCTACTAGATTGCCACGGATTGTAGAAAAAGGGTTAAAAAATAGAGGCATTGAAAGAGAAGAGTGGAAGGTTTTCCTTAATAAACCAAGCATGGACACCACCATTTTCAAGAAGGGAATCCCAAGCATGACATTAAAAATTAAGTGGAGGAATTTTCTTCTAATAATCGAAAAATTTGTTATCTACAAAGGAAGGTTTGGATGTATGTTTTTCTATCATATTCGGCTGCCAATGGATTTTCTTGAAGAAAATGAGATAAATATTCCATATTTCTTGCTAAATAATTTAAGAAAAATGTCAGGGAATGTTCAAAGGAGAATTTAGTTCATAAATAACACAATGTATCACCATGGTCTAGTCAAAATACTTTTTGAATTTCATCTCTAAAACATAGGTGATAATTGGGAAAGGATTTTAGTAAGGAATCACTTTCAGGAAGATACTCATGAGCAGCCAAATAGCAGCAGACCTAAGAGGGGGAGGAAAAGAAAATTTGATAGGACACTAGAACAAGAACCATAATAGTCGCAGGAATTGTCAGAGGATGACATCCCTCTTGCAGAATTTTTACAGCAAATAAACAAAATAAATGTTAGAAGAAAAAAATCCAGTAAAGAGACAAAGATTTCACCTCAAACAAAGAAGCCTAAAACAGAAAGGAAGAAAACTAAAAAGACCCCTGTCATAGGTCTAAGAAGGAGTACCAAACTCAACTTAGAAAAAGAATTAAGCTCAAAGAGCATAGAGCATATCAATGAAGAAACAGAAGAGGACTCAGAGGCAGAAGAAGATTCATGAATCTCGCAGAGAAGATCTCCAAGAGTTTCATCACCAACTTTCACCTCACCTCCTCAGAGTCCAAGACGAAGAATGCCAGAAATTGATCCTAACAATGTAAACTTTGAAACGGGAACCCATAATGTTACCCGTTTTGTAGAGATAGCAAAACAGTGACTCGATTTCGAAAAGGGGTTATGTAAAACACACGTGTTTTTTAAAGCTTAGTTTTTGGCACTTTAAATAACCGATACGATTACTCATTTTGTAGGGGTAGTAAAAACGTGACCCGATTTTCAAAAGTGGTTAAACAGAATACACTTCTTTTTGTTGGGAGCATATTTTTGACATTTTAAATTTTCTTATGTATCAAATATAAATATTTGTTTTTAAATATTAGTGATTTTCATGTTGATTTTGAAATGTGTAGATGCAACGTGTTGATGTAGCATACCTTTTTTTTATAGGGCTTATTTTTCACACTTTAAAATTTATTATCTCCAAAAAAAAATTAAATTATGATTACTTAACGAATTTTCAAGTTGTTTTAATTTTCCTTTTTTAAATGTTTATTACTTAAGAAAACAAATATAAAAATATATATAAAAAAGACAAAAAAAA